>JBAMNC010001886.1:600000-770425 GCA_037902135.1 Cetoscarus ocellatus
CAACAAGGCATGTTGTGGTTGTGTGTAAATATCCCTGTGGATCAGCAGTTTCTGAAATACTTAAACTAGTCCGTCTATCATCGTCAACCACTCCACTCTTAATCCCCATTATTCTCCATTCTGATGCTTGGTTTAAGCTTTAGCAGGCTGCTCGACCTCGGTAAACTGCATTAATGCTTTGCTGCCAGATTGGCTGATAAACTATTTGCTTTAAAAAGCAGATGAATAGATGAACCTAATAAAGTGGCCGATATGTGTATAGTTCTAGTCAACTCTACCCAAGTATTAAAATTGATGACATGTAAATTCCTCAGCAATGTTATTTAGATAATGAAACGTGTAAGAAAATATACATGTCAGTCAAAAGAGGGCATTATTTTGTATTTGTTTGTGTTCTCTGTAGATGATACACTTGTATTCTACTTAAAAGTACATTTTTAACTGGGTTGAAAACCTCTCCGTTTAGAGTGTGTTCAAAACGAGTCATATTTAGTATAGATTATTACTACTGGCTGTATAAAACATGAACTAGTCTGATCTGATTCAGCCATTTGTTTCCTGAGAGGTATTTGGAAGTTCAGCAATCATGTTGGCCACAACCCTAAATTGAATTAATTTTTAGTTTGCCTGGAAAAAGAAAAAGAAAAATACTGAAAGGCATTTAGACTTCTTTTTGCCTTTATTAATCATGGAGAGATAGTGGACAGAGTTGGAAAGGGGGTGAGAGAGCAGAGTATGACATTGGAGATGGTTTATTGGTGGAAAGTGAACTTGCACAATGTCTGCTCCTCAGTTCATAAGTGCACAAGTGTGACCTACTCGACTACCATCAACCATCATTTGGCCATTTTTACTATCATCTACAATACTGCCTCCTGTAAGTCAATATTTCATACCCTTAGTTATTAATGCATGCATAATTCTGAGCTTAAAGGCCTTTAAACACCAAAGGCGATGAGAATAGGCCTTTGACTGATGAGTTAGATAATTGAAAATGTCAGGGCTTGCTTAGCATGTTTCATCAAACCTTTGAGTTATTTAAATCAATTCATTTTTTTTAACCAGGCTATAAAAGTGCTTGTTTTGCTGTAAATATGGGAATTGAAGGTTAACTTATGAGGATGTCTTAGCTTTTGCACCCAGCCTCCAGTGGACAATTGGGGAACTGCAGGTTTTTGACTGACATAATGGCTTTTCTAATCACAATTGGAGGCAGTTGGTCATTACTTTGTACAAAACACCTCACCCTAAACAAACTTTTGAAGTTCAGATTGGCATCTGGGAAATAGTTTTTTGTTGTTTTTTTATTTCAAGAGTAAAATTTTGAATTTATCTCTTCAAGCTTACTTTTTGTGCCTTCAAAGAGGACGTTACAATAGGTCAGGATGCTGGTGCAATTAAAGCTTAAACAGGAAAGAAGCACAAACAACCCACACCTCTGCATTAACTCTGCCGCATGATGTGGCGCCACTCTCTGTATCTATGGCAACGCCACTCTGCAATGCACCTCCCTATATGTATGTGTGTGTATGTGTGTTTAGCTCCTCGCTGTGTTCCCTGCGGACAGATTAATTCCCTGCCAGATTCATTCCTTGTCAACTCAGTGAAACAAAAAGTTTCTGTTTTAATTAGTTGGGCGCAGTGTCTCGCTTCATCTATCCATCTGCATTGTCTCTCTCTCACTTTGACTGTCTCTCTCTCTCTCTCTCTCTGTCTCACTCCTCCCTCACTCATGCTTCTGATCTCAAGTGTAATTAAATACAGTCAGTGCAAATAATAGAACCGTAATTGTGCGTAATTGGAATAATCAATACACAGTGCATACTAAGCATCTCACCGTTTATCAATATTCAAAGAGGAGGCAGGATGTCTTGCAGAGCTAACACATACTTAACCCTTACTAATTTATATTTCTATGCTGGGAAATGGTCATATTGTGCCAATCTTTAGGTGGCAACAAAATAGCACATTCATTGCTTTGGTTGAAGATTGGAGTGTCCTCAGTTATTGGTTATATGTTGGAAACAGTGACTTATGTAAATATCCACAGAGGTTAAGTAGATAATGTAAAAAGCATGATATGTCATTGAGGAGTCATCTTTGCAAACTAAGAACCAGCAACAGATAAAGGAAAAGGCCTCCATGTTTTGTTAACTAAAACCTGAGGGGTGTCAAACTCATGCTAGTTTTTGCTAGCTATAGCAAGATCTTAAATCTGGGCTAAGTTGAGCTCATATCACTCTCTTTGCTCTTCATCTACTATGTCACTAGCTAGCCAGCAATACTGGTATTTTTTCCCTCAGAGACAAATATGATGTATTGGAGCGTATAGTTAATAAAGCATACAGTATATATTCGTAGCCAGTGATGTTATTAAGTCAAGAAATGAACTGTGTATCCATAGCTGCCATGTTCCTGAGACTACACTCTCAAAGTTGGACACTTTTGTTATTAAGTTGTTCTGTTATATTCCAGGTCATTTGTCATTTCAACAACGGATTAGACTCTGTTACCGGACCGAAAAGCAACAGCAAAATCAGGTGATACTGAAAATAATGATAAATAAACATGATCATTAACATTACATCAGTGTTATCTCAAGACGCTTTATAATAGAGCATAAAACTCTTAATTTTATGGATACACATATATGCATAGATACATATATACATAAATAAAACACACATACACATATATATACAAATATATACATCGAACACCCAACATGAATCCACATAGCCAATCATGAATCCCTCCATCATGGTGGCAAGAAAAAACCTTCTGTTAAGCAGCAGGAAATCTTGAATGTGGACCCCAGTCTCATGATGAACAGCAAATCCACACGATGCTGTGTTGGGCGTGTGGGCAAAGGAAGGGAGGTGGGCGGGGACAAGTGGACTAAAGTAAGAACTAAAGTTAGTGACAGACCCATGGACCAATCATAGACCTGGCGTCGTCAAATTTGTCTCTGCTGAAAACAAATTAATTAGAGGTTAGCCTCTAGTTAGCATCCAGCCATTTTCTAGTAAACATTTCTTCCATACTTGATATTAAAGAACACCATAGACAGAGCTTGAATCAATTGAGGTCATCCTGAGCATGCTTATTTAGGAGAACATGCACTGGATGTATTTGTGCTTCCACATTCAGGTCAATCAGTTTATAAAATAAAGATATAAGGAAATAAATGATCTTTGTAGACAAAAACATAACCTAATAACAAACCCCAGGGATGTAAACATGTAACCAGAAAAGGGAAATCTCTGATTGGACTGGACCTTTAGGAAAGCTAAGAGTTGTCCCCTTCTCTTACAGTTTATACAGAATTCCATCAATAGCTAGCTTCATTTCTTAAAGCATAAACATAAAAAAGAGTGGTGTTATAAACTGTAATGGTGCTTGAGGCCAGGAAGGAGGAAAACTTGATCACCTGAGGTTTATTTAAATCGAAATATTCTTCTGACGTGAACTAGCTTGTAAACTTAACTAACACCGATTGAGTCCTTAAAAAGCCAAAAATTAGTCTTAACTCAGGCTCATGTGTTCAATTTCAAAGACTGCTAGAAAATATTAAAAAATCGCTACTATAAAAAAAGTCTGTTTAAACTGAGTGTCCCTGTTCAACCTCTATGCTCAGTCCGTCTTAGACACTGTTTCAGAGCTCCTGACGCTTAAAGGCTCCTTTTCTTCACATTTTACAAAAGGCTGTTGAGAATTAGAGGCTAACTAGGACGTCATAGTTTTCTTGGGACTGTTAACATCATCACAGCTTACAGCGACGAAACTGAAATCAGTTGGAGATGTTGTAACTTATGTGTAGCCTCGTTAATTTTTACTTTTGCTGATTGTGTATACACTGCAAGAATTATAAAATTAGAGTTCATTTGTGAAGATTATTTTAATCAACAAAAGTTGTGTCATTGTGTTCGTCTTTGAGGAATAACCCAAAAACCCATTATGAAGTCCCATAGACTTTTTTTTTTTTTTTTTTGGCAATGCTAATTTCTGGATTGTGCTACAAAAATACATCACCCTTGCAGTACTGCACAACTTAATAAAATGAATTGGAAAAGTTTTAAAAAGGAAAAAAAAACCCAGATTAAACTCAGATATTTGCATTTATCTCCCTCAGTCTCATCCCACATCTGGCTTGGTTTGCTCCCTCAGGCTGTGGGCCAGGTGAAGGAAAGATGTGAGTAGGTGGACATGCCCGGACGTGTTTCTCTTACTGGAACAATACTGCCCCCTCCAGGGTGGGCCGACCTTACCCGGGAGCCGAAGAATGGCCACCTCAGGAGGAGGGGAGGGCTATACTCGGACAAGGGGTGGAAAGGTGGTAGTTTGAGTGTGTGCTAAAGTTTTAGAGAAAGATTGGATTACACTACTCGTGTGTGTGAAAAACAGAGCGTGAACTCTAGTTTTATCTTCCTTTTGACTTTTAGGGGTTTTGACCTTTGCTTTGTTGTTGACCCCTCAGAGGGCGATGACAGCAGTCTTTATAGCCCTTTTTATCTTGTCTGCTTCTATTTCTTCTTTCCTATTATCTTTTAAGCTGCATCGCCCGTCTTTCTCTCCTCTTTCCCCCTTATCCATGTGTTTCTCCCTTTCTGCAGATGTCTGCCTTCCCTCGACATGCTGTCTCCATCATCCTACTCTTTCCTAGCACTGACCAAAAAGGTTAGACCACTCCAAAGATGCACCATGTGTTAGCAATACCCTGTTTTCTCTGGTAGCGTTTTCTTTCCCTTCTCTTTCATGTTCCCTTTTCTCCCAATTTGGGATCTTTCTATTTCATGCTGCCATTCAGAAACCATTACTTTTCTGCTATTTCTCCTCAAGACTACTCCATTTCAGCCTCTCTCTGCTATCCTCATTACCCTCTCCTCCTCTTCTGTCACAGGATCTCCTGCTCTTTTTCCCAGCCTCTCATTTCCCTAAAGTTGTTGCACCGTACGCCCACAGTCCACTTCCCATCAAATCAAGTGAAAATTTTCTCTTCCTAGCATCCCCATTGCAATGAAATGCCTTTGCAGTCCCCCTGACTGTGCTGTGCATGTTAAATTAGACCAAAGGGGGCCATTCAAAGGGCAAATAAAGCAGGGGACGTGTCGAAAAGACAGCAGATGGGATAGAGGCAGAGGTGGATTATGAAGACAGCTGTGAAAAATACCCAGGTGTCCCATCTTTTAAGTCCTTTGACTCGACAAATGCTAAAGCTTTTATAAATTTATCATTAATTTAGCTCCTGATAAGTGGGGTTCATTGAATGATGTAGGAACTTTTTGTGTTTTGTCCCTGCCTCCATTAAATCTAGGCATTGCAAAGGGCAGAAAATGCCACTCTGGCAAAAAATGACACATCAGGTCATTGATAATAAGAGGAATTACTAAACACTACACTGTTTATCTGCATCATTGAGCCATGTTAACGGCACCACATCTCTGTTTTCTACCATGCTTATGCAAGAAGCCCAGTACTTTCTTAATTTTTTATGCAAACGCTCACTACTTTTCTGTAATGCACATGTGGCTGAAGCTTCTATAGTGCCAATCCACACCCTCGGCCATTTTTCATTCCATTGAGTTCTACAGCAGAGCTCCAGTGACCTGCTCCCAGCAGACACACAGCCGACGTGTCTCTGCTTGTGTATGTGTAATATCATTCAACAACAATGGAAGACACATTCCATTCACTTCCTGGCTGACGGAGAGGGTTTTCTTACTGTATATATTTACACAAAGTCCTTAGATGTGAGCGTGTGAGATCAGCATCAGGAGTGCATGAATGTGAGGCAAACAATGATCCATGTAGTGGCTGAGTATCGTCATTAGTTGCACAGTAACTGTATCACAATGATGGCTTGAAATGAACAAAATATGACCTTGCAGGAGTTGGATCTGCCAGATTCCATGCCTGTCATCAGGTAACTTTCTTTTCGTAGCTTCAAGCTCAAATTGAAAATGACATGTCAGTGTCAATCAGCATCCTTTAAGAAGGAAGAGGCTGTAGCTCTATGTGCTGAAAGTGAGAAGAAACTTCAAACCTCTTAACAGTTGTGAGGGGATTAGCATGGAAACCCAAAAGCAGCAGTTTTACCATTTTGACAAATTTTATTCACTAAAAGAAGAAGAAAGAATCTTCAGAAAAAGAGATTTCTGCTCCAATCCCAACTGATTTCCACAATATTTGATCAACAAACTAGCTTGTGTTGCATAGCTTGCACCTCAGATGCACTCACCTGCTGCATCATCTGATTGGCTAGTAGTTATTGTTCACCTGACACTCCAGTTGGAGTGTATATTTCACTAACCCTTCTGGAAAAACCCCATAGAAAGTGGGAATGGGCAGAGCATTTCAAAAGCATATCCGGCAGGTGATTGCATGATCGTTCCATCAATCACATTCATTGTAGACCAATCAGATAAAGTAGTGGTAAAACAGAAAATGCAAGCCACTCCATAAAACAAATTCAGCAAGACATGTCAAAGGTGGAGTGTAAATATCCTCCCTATAGAGAAGTTTGTAGTGTTGTTCGTTTTGTTCTAATAAAGTTATGCAGTCCAGATCTGATAAATCTCCTATTGAAGCTGTTAGCATCTATGCTAATCTCCTTACAAGCAGCCACTTCCGCCTGTCATCTCACTCCTGTCTCCCACCTCTTCCCGCTTTAAAGGACAATGATTAGGCCGTGCCACTTTGGGCTCTCATGATTGTTGCAGATTGGACCTTGGCAAGATGGATCTGTCTGATTACAGACATTAAATTAGGCTGATCCATTTGCAGTGCAAGGTCAAATCACTGTGAAATAACTAGACATTTTTCCAATTATGTTCTGAGGATTTTTGTTGTCATTTGGATAGGTTCTGTCCTTTCAAAAAATGATGCTGCAGACTTTTTGTCTTCTTCATAGAACTGCTCCATTGCATGGATGGAAGAAACTTTATGGTAAACCCACTAAAGGTCATATCAAACTACAAAAGGACAACGTGTGCTCCTTAATCAGGTTAGCGAGTCAAAGACCCATAAAATTGTGCTGTGACTTGACACACAGAAATGGGAGATCACACAGCTGTAACTGACTACTCATTATGACCAGTTATGTGTGACTGACTGATTAGTTGATTTATTTTTTGATTGACTGAATTATTTGTCAATCCAGCAATTACAATAAACTATGCGTTAAATCAATGCTAATGCTACCAGTCATTATTCACCAGGTTGCTAATTTCTCCCCAACATTGCTCATTTTTCTGTCTCTCATAGAAGCCCCACAACTTTATTCACTGTCTTATAGCTAACAACAGCAGCTGAATTCTTCTTTTGCTTTGCTGTTTTCTTTGTTTGATAGATGACTGTCACATGTTAAGACCCCTAACAAACAGTAGGAGAGAGAACAACAATAAAACATGACAGACCTTCTGTCAGGAGGTTGTGAAGTATCCAAGATGGTGTCTTAGATGTTATTTACAATGACATACAAAATGTGATGAAATGAAATTTTTAGGGCTGTACGATTGTCAGATTTGGCAAAGATGATGCTCTAAACGAAAAATCTGACCTTAGTTAAAAGATATTTCTGAAATGGTGCAGAACGTTACATCTAGCTATCCTTTTCTTTGGAGTAATGTTTTTATATGTTTGCATGTGAGAGGGTTCCTCAGCTCCAGCAGTCTGATATCTAAAGCTACATTCACACTGTAGGCAAAAGTAGTCCAAGTCTGACTTTTTTGCCCATATGTGACCCATATCTGATCTTTTGATGAGGGTCTAAATGGCATAAATCCATTTTTTTTTTTTTCAAATCAGACCCAGGCCACTTTCCTAAAACAGATACATACCTAATATCAACTTCAAAACTGATACACACACTGATGTGTATCATCCATATTTGCTTACGTAAAGACAGTGTGCTGCGTGTGACATCAGGTCTTCTTCTGCGAATGCGGGTCACTTCAGAGCCGTAGACGGTTCATACTGAAATCTAATGGCAGTCACATTTAAATCATAATGTGAACTACCATGCAAAAAATCAGTTTCCACCAAAAAAAATCTGATTTTTAATATTAAGTCTTGCGGTGAGAATGTAGCCTAAGTATCTTTGGGCAGCACAATGAACCTCAAGTTGCTACCACTGCTATGCTAGTGATGTGTAAAAGAATCTGAACTGGATAAGTTTAAACTCAAGGGTACTTAACTAAGCAGCCACCAACATCCATGTGTAAATGCAGGATTGTGAAATTTGTAAGAAGCTCTTTAACTTGTCAGAAGAACAGAAAAGGACCATGAAAATTCATTTACCAGTTGCAAAGTGGTCTCTCCAATCACAGTGCATTTTATAAGTTGTATTTTTGCTACCATATAGGGAAAAATGTTTGGTCAAATGACTTTTTGATATTTCTGCATACCTGAAGACTCTGATCTGTCCTTCACAGCCCCGCTCTGATCTCTCTAGAATCCAGCTCAGCTCTGCTCACTGAAGCTGATTAGATGAAGCTTTGCAGAGACAGGACACAGCCATAAGTCTTGCAGAAAACCCCTTGAACATGACAACCTTAATATCTGACCTCAATGTGGCTCTAAAATAAATTTTGATTGGTTTTAAAAGGGATCAAAACATGAAACTTACCACCGTATTAGCAGTGTTAACTGAAATTCAACATATATGCTAAATGCCTATGCTAACAGTGCAGCTATTGGAACAAAAAGTTAAACTCTCACCATCATTTTCTAATAGATGATTTTACAGAGGTCATCTGTTTTATGTATTCACCTCAACAAACTAACAATTCTCTGTTTTCCCCCATCTACACTGTGAGAGGAGGTCAAGTTTAATTGGAACAATTTGCTCGAAATGCTAATGCTTTTTAACCTGCTGTATTATTTAACAGAAACACCTGGATTTACAAGTCAGACACTTCACCTCTCTGTTGTTTGTAATTTGCAGCCAAATGTCCAGACTGCCAAGAAGATGAGTCGATGTCCGCATGCAGACTGGCAGGTAACAAAGCTGATAAATCATGAAAAATAATTAAACGCTTGCACACATAAATGAAGGAATTCACACACAGAGCACAGTAGGTCTTACTTTTTCCTGGACTGCTGAAGATTTTTGTTCCCCCCTTGAGCAAATCATCACATATGCACAGTTTAAACTCTCTGCAGACGCTGCTTTGACAAGTTCAGTCAAATCCTCTGTGAGTGTTCAGAGAAAGACGGATGTTTGAAAGGTTCATGCAACTTGATTCTTGAAGATTCTCCCTCGGCATTGAGCTGTGAAGGTGATTACAGCATTTCTAGACACACAGGCGTGCAGGCAGTAACAAATGTCTGCTGACACCCCCCGTCTGTATTCCAAAAAAGTAGCCCCGCGCCATGTCTCCTCTTTTGACCTCGCTCCCCATGTTCGTCTATCTCTGTCTCTGCGGTCTGTGAGGGGTTCAAAAGGCAAGTGTGGACAGCTGCTGCCCTTTGACTTTCAGGGGTTGTGCAGTTCCTAAAAATCCCACGCGCATGTAAATTATCTTTGCAGGTCAGACGCAGTCACAAAGGGTTGTCTTTTGTTGTTGACAGGCTGCATCTCTTGGATCTTCCTGAGCATTATCATGACATTTTGACTTGATGGCCCTTTAATCATGCAGTTAGAATACTCTGTGGCTGTAATTAGAGTAATTACAGCTTTGTGTCCCAGAAGATCTTTGTAATCATCGTTTTATTTCATTTAGATAACAACACAACCCACGTTTTTACTCAGTTGATACACTAATTTAAACCAAAAGCCTTCAGTTTTCAAACATATACAGCAGCTTTTGTAATCTTAGTTAAATTAGCGTATTAGACATCTCACATTGATATTTGATCTCTAAGCTTATTGGCTGAATCCCAATTTTTGCTCAGGCACTTGAAGCATGTTTATAACCTTGTGTCTTTCATAATCTCTGTAATCATCATATTAAGACATATATTTTGTCAAAACATACACTTTTATGTTCATGTTACAGTAATTTGAATCAATAGTCTTCAATTTGCAGTTATTTACAGCAGCTTTCATTATCCTCATAATAGTTACTCTCCAGACATCTTGTGTTGTTAGAACTTACTTCTGAAGACATTGGCAGAATCCCAAACTCCACATTCAAAGACTTTGGGGATGTTTACAGTCTTGTGTCTCAGAAAATGTATGTCATCATCAAATTATGACAATTTATAGTGACACAACAAGTTATTTCTGAAGTCATTAGCCGAATCTTTGACTTTGACTTTTCAGGAACTTGGCACGCATACAGCCTTATGGCTTAGAAAATAAATATAGCTACCACAGTACAGAATATATAGTGACACAACATACATGTTTACCCTGAATAAACACTGTTTTAATCAAAATTCAATTTGCTGACATGTAAAACAGCCTTTGTTGTCTAAGGCAGTTAGAGCTTGAATTGGACCCAAAAATCTAGCCCTACCCGAACCCATGGCTGTTCTCTCTGAGCCCTTCCAGGCCAAGCTGAAGTTTTTCCCCACCTCTGACTTTCCCCAACACTGTGACAGTGTTAATTCTGCGGAAACGATTTTTTTTTTAAATCCTCAAGCTCCAATCTCTTGGTAATCTGGCGCTGTGTGATGAACTGCTGTACAGGTGATGCACAAAGAGGAGTCAGAGAAAGATGCGTTGAGCCTTAGCCAAGTGAGAAATTAATTTGTTAAAACTTTTCTATGTGTATACTCTAGATATTTTAGTTTGATTGGGTTGCTTGCTAAATACTTGTTATACATGATAATCACCAGAGCTTATTCCCTCTCAGTCCCAATAAAAAAAGAAGACTCAGCCTGACCTGACCTGAGTAATGGGGGTTGGATTTGGGCTCGGGTAGAAAATATGATCTCTAATGCAGTATCTTGTATAGAAAAGAGTTGTTTTTTAGGTCAGAATCCTGAATGCCCAACTCAGGGACTCTCGAATAATTTTAACTATGATGGCATTTATTAAACAACATACACTTTTAGTTTGATGATAGATCAATTTAGAATAAAGCTTTCATTTGTAAACATGTACAACAGCCTTTTTGTTTTTGATTATCTGTATAATTTGTCATTTCATGTCACATAGACCAGCACAACATACTAGTTTAATAGCCTTCAATTTCGCAAACATGTTAAGCAATCTTTGTTTTCAATGCCTAAACTTACACTAGACATCTTTATCAATAGAAGCTATTTCTAAGGTTAGTGACACAATAGAAGACACAAGAACCTAAGATTAATTTACAGTCTTATGTCTCAGACAATCTTTAATCATCATATCATCGCATATGAAGTGACACAACATCCACTTTGATGCTATATTTCACCAATTAAAATCCATAGCATTCAGTTTGTAAGATGGAAATCAGCTTTTGTTGTCTTCTTCTATATTGTACTCCAGATATTTTTATAGAATGGAGTAATTTGTGAAGTCATTTTCTGAGTCCAAACCTGACTGACTTTAGGTGCATTGACGACATTACAGATAATCAGTATAACCATATTAATCAGGCAGATGAACCATAAAACACTTGTAGGATAAGAATTCTCCTGTTTAGATTCATAGTCTTAAGTTTGCAAACACTGAAGCTGCTTTTGTTATCTTACTCTAAATTGTGCCCCAGACAGTAATTTGTGTAACCATAAAATTATGCTTTTTATAGCACCAAAGCATGGCCTTCATGTCGTTAATGCACATTTTAGATCCATAGTCTTTATTTCACAAACATCAAGGAAGCCTTTGCTTTCTGAGTCATCTTGTATAGATCAGCCAAATCCCAGACTCCACACTCAGAAACTTCTGGCACCCATACAGCCTGTACAGCTTATTATCTTATTATGTAATGAACAGTGACTCACCGTACGCTTTTATGCAGATGATACACTAGTTTACATCCAAATACTTTGGTTTGCAAACAAATGTTTAACTTTTGCTAACTTATTACTTTATTTCAGATATCTTGTCAAAAAAGGAGCTATATCTGAGGTTAGTTTTGAAGTTAATGGCTGAATCCCAAACTCCAAACTAAGGGGCCTGAGGCACTCACACAGCCTTGTGTCAAGGGAAATCTATATAATTACCTCCGCCAAGGAGGTTATGATTTTGGGAGGATTTGTTTGTATGTCTGTCTGTTAGTTATTTAGCAACATTACTCAAAAAGTTATGGATGGATATTGATGAAATTTTCAGGGAATGTCCGGATTGAGATAAGGAACAAATGATTAGATTTTGGAAGCGATCCGGATCTCCGTCTGGATCCAGGAATTTTTTTAAAGGATTCTTTAACATTGGGAGATAGGGCCATTTTCAACATTTGTGCATATAACTCCACAAATAATGGTCAGGGCACTTGGGAAAAAATACAGGACAAGTTTCTAACATGCTCTACAGTATATCAAAGACTGATCTGGATCAAGGAATAATTCTGGATACTATGATCCAGAATATGAAAAAATAGGGGACCTTTGGAATTTTCATCATAGGAAGAGAACAAATGAAACTATAAACATGCAACAAACACCGTTATATAGCCAAGGCATTGTGGAATTTGGAAGGTGCCAACGGACTTGCTGTATCTTCAAAAGCTAGGGAGCTAGAGCCAGAAGAAAACCACCATTAAGGAAAATTTGATTTTCGTGAATAACTGCTGATCTAATGTTGATATCATTATGAATTCAGTTGCCAATGGTATGTTTTCATGGTCAAGGAATCTAAAAATGTAGTCAAAATAAATGTGGGACTAATATTTATGGTGCAAATGACAAATGGGGGCTTGGCGAAGGTCTGCACTCTCCGGGTGCTTTCTAGTTATCATATTTGTTTTATACAGAGAGACACAACATGCATTTTTGTGCTGATGATACATGATTTTAGGTTAAGAGTTTTGTATATCATTTCAGTTCTTAAAGAAAAGCAAACTCTCTTTCAGTCTGTTTTTTTTATTTTATGTCAGTGTTGGTCATTATTAGAACTGAAGTAAATAAGAGCTATTGATTATAAAAAGAGAGCCTAAGTAGTACTAAAACAAAGGGCCAGCAGGAAAGTAAAGCTTGTTACTGTGTTCAGTTCAGTGTTCAATCACCTCAACACTGTTTTTTAAGCGTATTTTTTCACAGAGCTCTTGGCCCCATCTGCAGTAATGCGTAGCCTACCTTCAGGACCAATTCTCTCCCTGCAGGTGCAAAGATGAACATAATCAATGTGTTTACTATTGAGACCAACCTTACACAAGCACGCTTCAAAAACACTGAACTGTCCCTTCAAGTCAATGAGGGTTCAGTGCTTTGACCTTAGGGCAGAAAATGTGTTTGGGCAAAAGGTTCATATTTCTACATTTATATCTGGATTCCTGTTAAAACATCAGATTAAAAGCACCCCTGTGTTCCCCTTAGCACAGTGCTGAGAGCCATTTTTGTTCATTATTTTGATACTCATTGTCTGCTTCCTGGACAGTAATTGGACATGCACTCGTGACAAATTCTCTCAGCCCAGACTTCTGCTGCATCTCAATTCCCTGCTCTGGTGCGACTCGTCTCAAACTAACCAGCTCCTCATGCCTTCCACCACTGTTTTCTTCTGTTGCCATGACAGCTTGTATCTCAGTTGGAGATAGGAAGTCACACAGCTGAGGGAATTTGCCTATCATGACAAATTGTCTGCAAGATCCAGGCATCAAAAGTGTGGATTTACATGTGCGGCGTATGTGCATCTCTGCTGTGTGTCAGCATGTGTGCACGTGCTTGTATGTTTGCACTCCTAAAGGGTCTGGCACAGGGCAAATCTTTTGTTGGAGGCAGCGGTGGGCACTCTGCCCAGCTTGTATACTTTATGAATGTGAGTCAGAGTCGCATTAGCCTCCTTCCAGAGAGCTGCTGCCCATCTTCCTGGTGTGAAACTCCAACAAACAAACATGCCAACCACTGAGGGCAATAAAGAGAAAGTGATACAAAGATCAGATCCATCTGACACACATTTCACGCAGTTAGTCTATCAATAGTCCCACTGACGCTGCACAAAAGGAGGCAGGAGAGTGCAGGAAATAGCAGCATGTGACAACAAATTTGTGATTTCACACCACAGCAGCAGGTCACATTCTCTAATTCTGGAAGTTTTATTGTGAGATGTGAGATTCAGTGTTCCTCAAACCACATTGCTCTATTCTTACTTCATTAGTGGGAGGCAGGTAGATGCCAGGGGAGGCACGTAACCAAAACAGCTGTTTATTACATTTTTTAAAGATTCAAACAAAATTATAGACTTATGTGATTAAAGAAAGTAGTATTTACTCATGAGAGGACAATCCGAATTTTACTGAATTATAATTTGACCTGGCATATAAGATGCAATCTTCTTGGGAAGTCTCCAAGATGGAAAAACTGTGTGACAATTTCAGCTAAGTCAACACTGTTTAGGCTGTGTCCAAAACCAAATGTTTCTACATCATCAATACCAAATATGATGTAAGGTTAAGGGGAAGTAGGTTCTGAAAACATAGCATGCAATTTCGTGTATACTAAAGTCCCTGCATGTATTCAAGATCAAATCTCACTTGTTATCCTCAACTAACCCACCACATTTAGTAAAGTTTCTTAAGGTTATCCAAAGCTAAAACATACCCACCAGCCCACATGTGGCACAAGAGTACATATATATATTTAGAATATCATTCGTATGTTGTCAGATAATATCAAAATGATCATGTTTGTCAGCAATACATTTTTCAATTGGTTGTGGCTTATCAGAAATCATAGCAACCCCCTGGACACATTAACTAGAGCTAGGAAGGTATTTTTAACCTCTGCTGATATGGATAGTCACTTAAGCTGCTTTTCCAATAAGTAGTCTGGTTCAGTCGGACTCAGGAGTGTACACAATTGTAGGTACTTCCACTATCAAACAAAGGAAGAAGTTCCCAAATAACTGATCTGTGCAGCCCCACTTTTTGGTTCCCTTCTTTTGGGGTGCTAAGCATGCCAAGCCAACCCCCAAGGGGTGCAGCTATAACACCAGAGTCGATTGATTGGTCTCAAGTATCCTCACTCCCCATTGGACAGCAAGTAAAATGAAAACACCATACTGCTCCATTTTTAAATCACCCGTGGATCTGATCCAACTTTTCTACTATTGTTGCTGCACAGTACGATGCTTGAGTACTTTGGAGTTGCAAACCTTCTTTGCTATTGTTGGAGTTGAGAAAGTTTAGGTGCAATTCTCATCTTCTGGCTTACTCCCCCACCCTCAGGTGAGGATACAACTGGCAGTGGAAATCCAAGCAAAATTAGGGTTCCCTGCTCCAAACTTTACTAAAGCATACTGAACCAAACCAAACCACTGAGTAAGAATTAGATTAGATTAGATTAATATTAAAATTAATATTAGATTAGATTAGACAGAACTTTATTAATCCCCTTGGAAAAACTCCCTCGGGGAAACTGGGATTTCAGTAGCAGTTAAGTATTACAGATGAGAAATGAAATGAAACTTTATTTAATCAGAAGAGCCTCACTGAGATTAAAAATCTCATTTGCCAGAGTGTCCTGGCCAAGACAGGCAGCAGCACAAAAAATACATAAAAAAGATACTAACAATATTTTACTGGCTGGCTACTGCTCCTTCCCGTCCTCTGTCTTCCTGTAATGCATCCTTGCTCACCAGGATCACTGAAAAACTGGAGCAGACTGCTTTAATTTCAGCTATGAAGCATTACCATTTCCCCTTAGTCAGACCCTCTTTACATGCATTATCATAGATATACATCCTTTTCGATTATTAGGGCACAAAGTTGACAACTCCTAAGTAGTGCAATCTGCAATGTGCGGTAAATCGACTTGAATAGGTTAAATTATCCACAAGTTGAGAGGCTATCAACTCTCTCTGACAGCTTTCTTTCTTCATCTTGTCATAAAATAGGCAACAATGATAAACAATTTAGCAAATAAACCTTGTGGGGAACAAAAAGTGATGAGTGAGTGGTGGTTGCGTGTTGTTTGCAAACAAGTGGCTTCAAGTAGCCAGAACAGAAACAGATTTTTTTGCATTTTTGTTGTAAATAGTTAACATGGAAAAATCAGCATTGTACCAGATTGGAAGGCATTAGTGGTATAACTGAGCTAAGCCAAATTATCCAGATCACTTGATATAGCTGGAAGTCTCATCTCTACAAGTGAGGGTACACGTACCTTAAAAAACACACTTTTCTGCATCGTGATGGACTTCTGCAGATTATATTAAGTAGAAGTACTGGAGCCCATATTAATTCTTGTTAATATATTAATGGACATGGTTGTGGAGTCGAGGGACTCCCCATGGATATCCTTGTGCTGCCTGCTCGCCCGTGATGATTTCCTCCAATTTTGCTATGTTTTGCCTCCAACTGCTGCAGTGATGTTAGAGTGATAAAGGCTAGTAAAGGACCTTAAAGGAATAGTTGCATAGATGGCACAGTATATTGTTGCTAAATTCAAAAACAGTGATGGAAAATGTAGCTGGTGCTAGTTTTTAAATGTGAATCGGACCGGTAATATAGAGGCTGAGCATTAGTATAGGGGGTGATATTCTAGTAGTCCAGTCATTTTGCAGTTTACAGTATATACTGTTAGAGAACAACAAATAGTAAGCATGTACATAGTTCAAGATACAACTACAATTTCCCTGTAGCTGTGTAGCTCAGTAACATCTGTTCTTATCATATGAACAGTCAAGTTCGTGTTTTACTCTGGCAGTGATAGTTGTGAAGTGCAGATACCCCACCTGCAAGTGACGCTGCCCACTTTGGTTTACTTGTTTTTAATCAAGGAATCTTTTGATTAAATCTCAACACTGCATAAGCTTTATTTACTTGACAGTACAGCACTCATATCTCTAATGAAGGATCTTGTGAGGGAGAAGTAAAAAAGTGGCAGCACCAACTAGTTACGTGTCACGTTGTAAACCACTTTTTGAGTAAAATACTCCCTGCAACACACAAATTCTCAGTATCGTCAGGTTGCATGCAGTGACAGATGGCGGTGTTGTACATTGTGGTAATGACTGCTGCATGTCTGAGTTTTTCATACTAGCATAATGGTTTCATCAGTCAATAGGATGCAGCAAAGTTCTCAAATTAAAAAAAAAAATGGCTATTAGATATGCCAGATTTTACAATAGTTAAATTGCCATGTGAGAAATTGCACAATTACCAGACAGTGAGTTCATTCTTCCAGCCCCTTCCAGTGAAAGAAGTGGAGCAAGAAGGAAAAAGTGGATGAAGATGTAAAGATTTCAGACGTGCATTTCATCAAATCAGATAAAAGCACCTTGAAAATCTGCCACAAGGCATGAACGGTCAATGATCAAGGCTGCTTTAAAACAGAATATTAATCCTCACTTGTATCAGCATTCCCTTTATTACGAGATGCTTCAGCATTAACAGTCATGGTATTCATGTGCTGCACTAGAGAGAACGTCTTCATTTGTTTTAATGTTTCTTCTCTTTTTGTTGTTTCGCTCCAGAATTTTTTTACTCCGTTATATGTATCCTGGTACCACTGTGCACACATTTTTATTCTTTTGCTTTCTGTATTTTATTCCCAGTTTACCTACACAACCCTTACAACAAAACTCTCACACACTTCTCCCTCTGAACTCCCCGTGGCTTTACTAATTCACTACTTTTGCTTGTTTTCCCCTCTTCTCTCTCTTTCTTCCTTCTCTTGACTCCCCAATGCACATGTTTGTTTCTGCTTAGCCTGCAGCGTAAATTTAATCAAAGCTCACCGTTATTGTTTTTTTTCGTGCTGCCACCTCTCTGTGACTGGGGAGAGTTTAGACCCACTCGGAGAAGGAGTGCAATTAGCTGAGACAAGGCTTGTTAATCTTCCCCATCTGAATACCCCCAACAGGTCCACAACACCTTTTATTTCTAATCACACCTGCTGCTGAAGAACAGTTAAGGCTTTCGAACCCAATGTTATCAAGCCTGGAAAGCTATCAAGGCTGTAATGATGGGAATTTTTACAGTGTGAGGTGTTGAAGCAGTAAAGATTTGCTTAGATTGAGCTCTAAGATTAGTCACCTTTGATACTGGTAAAAACTGTTATAGTAATTTTTAAGGAGATTTGTTTGGGTGATCGTCCTAATGGTTGTCATTTAAGGCAAGGATAAGAACCAACACGACATAATGGAGGCATCATGTTGACTAATTTAAGTTAATTAGCATCAAATATCTTCAGTAGAGAGGAACACAGCAAAGTTAAGCCATGAAATGCAAGACACTGGAAACAATAAGACAGTCCTCCAGTGCAATTTTTTGTGAATGTTGCAGCCTGGAAAGTTTTTCAAAAAGTTGCAGAAAAGTTTCGATATTTTAAAGATTTGTTTTATCAATGACACTGGCAATGCTGCTACATGTGGAGACACATGAGAAGATGCCATGAAATGCAAGACACTTAAAAACAATGAGACAGCACTTCCAAGATTTGACTGCATTTTTTTCTGTGCTTGTCAAAATGTTGCAGCAAAAGATGCGATATTTTTAAGATTTATTTTATGAACGACATTCAGAGAGCAAGTGAGGTTGCAGATTTAATGTAAACGTTTCTGGTTTTAGTTATCTTTTCCAAAAACTGAGTCAAAATACAACAATTCTGTTATAAAATAGGCTTTACTTAGAACAGATATCAGTGTTTTCTCAAGGTTTGTTCTATTATGGGTGCCTCTGGGTTTGGGGAGAAGGAGGTTGTAGTCAACCTAATTTTTTTTGTTTGTTTTTTGCTTTTTTTTTTTGCTTTTATGTAGCCTATAGTCAGTATCTGAGCCACCCCAACCAGAAAGCTTGGATTCACCCCTGTTTATCTAACCATTGCACTTGCTGGCTCATTAGGTTACCAGCAGCAGGACACACACGGTTCTGTGGATAGACTGAGAGGGCAAAAACCAGACAGGGATCAAGTTGGTATTGTAATTATTAAAATAAAAATAGGCTTGATGGAATGTAGAATGGGAAAAGGAGGAGTCACTTTTATCTTCAGCCTTAAGTTGTATCCTGGATGTCAGTGTGACAGTTTAATGATTAAACAGTCCACCGTCAGTGAAAGTATTTTTGCAGAGCTGAGACATTACGCAGGAAAGTGAAGCAAACGAAGGGCGTTAATGATCATCTAGAACAAAACAAATTCACATAAATCACATCAAATCCATAAAGTATCATTCCTTTCTTCTGTAGTGACGGAGGGTCGCGCTAAACTCTTAGCAACTAAACATGATGAGACACACACTCAGACTCTTAGCCACACATTAACGTACACATACACACACTACTGTCCCCAAAATGTGTTTTATGCAAGAAGATTTTCCTCGTGATTCATCGGGACATCAGTATGCAGGGACTTTAGCGTTGGCTGTTTTTGTGAGCTTCTTGTGGCACACATTGTCACAGTAGCAAACAGGGATGTCAGTTTTAAATCTGACTTTGACACACAGTAAAGATTTTGGCCCAAGTTGCTGAAAAGTTAGAAGGATAGGTAAAAATTTAAGGCTGAATAGAATTCATGGGAATTAGCTGAATTTGCATTGATTGTTGTGATCACAAAATCACAATTTCCTTGTGGAACTGATAAGAGGATGAGTTAACATTATGTGTTTTTCTAAACATCATAAAACCAAAGATTTATAGTGCACCTTTCAACCTAAACAACCAAGGATGCGTGAAATTGGATTTTTTGCTGATGTGTTAGTATTTTCAAATTTACTATAGCCTACACCAAAACACTGTTACCAATATAGGGAAATGACGTAGTAAAGGTTTTTTCTCCCGCAATATACTTCAAATGTATTGTTTACAGTTACAGTGAAATCAAGCATGGTCTGCCCTTTTTGAAGAGCTAAACAGTTACATAGAAATAATCTTACATTTTTTTAGAGCTTATACAAACATGTATTTAAGTAGAACTTATTCACTTGGAGTTTAGTTGAGTTGCAAAAACTCTGCAAATCTGAAGATGCACTTCATGTCTGCACAATTTTTATATCTGCTGATAAACATATATACCATTAATTTCATGCATTTCTTCCTGCAACCAATATATTAGGTTCTCATTGAGGCAGAAATAAAACATGCCGGATTTCATCAATCACAACCAATCTTACTTAACAGTCGATAAGTTTGGACCTGTCTCTCTGTGTGTTCCACCTGATGCTAAACAAATGCAGAAAGTAACGAATCAGTGCCAGGCTAAAGAGTTTGGTTGTTGATCAACTCGTTGGATAAAGTTACATGGTCAGCTTGTGTTAGCAGCTTCTAGCACACTAAATAGGGGGACAGGGAGAAGTCTCAGTACTGCAGACTTTTTATCTTGAGTACAAAAGATCTCTTTTATATGAAGGAGACTTGTAAAACACATGGAGGGGCATACACAACCACAAAAAGCATGATATGGGCTTTTGAAGTGAAGACATACATATAGCCCCAAAGACAGGATAGCTTTGCATTTATTTAGGAAAGCTCAGGCGACACTTTTATGCATCATGAAGAGAGAGGCCTTAGATTTTGGGCTCAACTTGCCAAGAGTTAAGCTGTTCTCTTTAGCTAGGTGCCTGTAATTCTCTACATTTGATGAGCATGAGAGAAACACACACAGAAATTTGTACAACTCATCTCTGACTGTCGAGTAAAATTGCACATGATTGATGCTCCCCCCTGAACTTCCTGAACATGTGCTGAGGGTCAGCAGCAGGGCAACAAGCTCAGACGGCCCAGAGGCAAAACAAGAATATTTTTTACTCTACATGTGTTTACTATCTCTCTGTCAAATGCTCTCGTGTAAGTTTGAATTAACAACCTTCTGTGTTTGACCTGTTTTGAAATGCACCCTTTTCACAAACTGTAGTGCGTCACTCTCATTGAAGCCCCTTTGTATCAAACCTGACAGGTAGTAAAAAAGTCAATATCTGCTCGAGGATTTTCTTTTACAAAGATTGCACTCTTCAGAGGATGTGTGTGACGACCGACTTTTGAGGATGATTCAGTTTGACTCTGGGTTTAGTGATATTTACATTTTTAAAGACGTATATTCTAATGCTCTATAAAATGATTGTTTAAAGCCAGAATCATTCACGTGCTTATTGAACACATGATGTTCAGGGTAAAAGAGATACTATCATGCTGTATACTTTATTTCTTTATTTAATTCTTTTTTTTAATTATCTTTTTTTGGTATAAGTAAAAATGATTTTTGGGTAATCCAATTTTGCAACACAAATGGAATTTCTTAACACCCAGTACTGGGTAATTTTTCATTTTTTTAACCCCTTGTATGTATCGTGTTTGACACATACTTTTATGATATCTCCATCAAATTAATATGATCAACACATTACTAAAAAAATATCTAAATACAATCAGATAAATTATCAGTTGCCATAAACACCTAATGTATCAAATGATAAACAAAAAATATTTATGTTAAATTTTATGGAAATTTTGATGTTTTTGGATTTCAGTAAAAAGCGAAATAAACATTTCAGCCGCAGAAAAATAGAATTTTCCGGCTATAATTTGTGTTTTCAGGCTTTAAAGGGTTCAATATCAAAAACTTCAGGCAATGGGCTCTAATTTCCTGGCGCAACTCAGGGTGGCACAGCCTGGTGCACCCCACGCAGTGGTAATTTTGTCCGGCGCACTGCCGTGCGCAGCCAATTTGGCAATTTGGTAGACCGGCTCTGCCGAGATGGGTGTGATGGTGCACCAGGGGGAGGTGTCGAAAGAGTCAGCTTGGCGCAGTGACAATTTCGTGCGAAAAAACCACACAGAAGGTGCGCTGACAGCCGCCAGCTCCAACCTGGTCTATTCTTGGCGCATGTGAGGCGCACCCCGTGCAGTGGTAATTTGGCTGACAGGCGCACAGTGCGCACACATCACCAAAACCTCAAAGGCAGGTGTCCAGAGTGTCAGGCACATTTCAATGCAATAAACAATCACAGCAACCACTATTTAATGTAACCATCTGAACCAGCACATACACTTGTATCTATATTAATTGTCCCGTCACATCTGATGTAAGATCAAAGACGTTTGTCATAATGGAAGCTCAACCTGACGGCAGCTGGAAGAGTGACGCAAACTAACAACTTCATATCTCTTAAGCCAACCATAAACAGCCACATCATCCGATACGGAGTGTCCAGCCTCTCTCATCTCATGAAATTCAAAAGAAAAGAAAAAAGAGAGAGACGCTCGCTGAATAAATGTAAGTCACTTGGTGTCTTGAGGATTTACCCGTGATTGCCCATATTTCTCTGTTTTAATCTTAACGTTAATTCTTAACGTGATCTAAAAAGATGGAGTACATTATTGCAAGGAGGATGAGGAGGAGATATCGAGGTGAGGGGGGGTATTTCACCAAAGGTTCTGTTATTTGGCGATGACAGACCAGGAATGCAGTTGGATCACAAGCATGATGAATGGATTAGCCTGCTGCTGTGTTTAAATGTAATTATCACTTAATTTTGTTCTCCTATTCATGACACAGGAACAGATTACATCTGTCCCGCGAGGTGGTCCACACGGTGACGCCCCTCCGATGCGCAGCCCGGTGGCTCCTGCGCTAGAGATTTTTGTCCATTTTGACATGACAGCATCTCATAGTTGCAGCAGATTTGTCTCATGCACATCCATGATCTGAGTCACCCATAGCACCGCATGTCAATTTGTGATTTAAGATCTGGTGACTGTGGAGGCCACAATGAACTCATTGTTATGTTCAAGAAACCAGTTTGAGATGATTTAAGCTTTGTGACATGGCGCCTTAACCTGGAAGTCGCTGGAAGGTGGGCACAGAGGGATTGACCACCACATGTTGATTCAATGCAAGGTGGATCAATGCTGACCCTACTTTCTGAATGTCTCCGTAGAAATCGGCACTCATCAGACCAGGCAACACTTTTCCAAACATCTGTTGTCCGCATTTGGTGAGCTCATGCAAATTGTAGCCTCCTGGTGTGGTCCTCTGCTGCAGTAACTCATCTGCTTCAAGATTTGACTTGCTGTGTGTTCAAAAATGATTTTTTGAGTTACTGTTGTCTTTCTAGCTTAAACCTGATTGATCATTCAGCTCTGACCTCTGGCATCAACAAGGCATTTTCAACCCGAAATATGCAACTCACTAGATATTTTCTCATTTTTTGATCATTCTCTGTAAACCTTTGAGACGGTTCTGCCATGAAATCCCAGCAGATCAGCTGTTTCTGTGATACTGAGACCAGCTAGTTTGGCACAAACAACCATGCCAGGTTCAAAGTCACTTAAATTACATTTCTACTCTACTCTGATGCTAAATTGAAGTACTGTATATATACTGTGTCCTGTCTCACTTTAGCTTAGAGACACGGTTTCTGCTCCACATCACTAAACTCTAGTAAGACTGGAGCATTAAGGGAAACAATGCAGTGAAAATTAAAATGGTTTCATTATGTGCAATTAGAGCATCTGGGATTTATTCTGACACAAGTTTGTCTAGCTTTGAAGTCTCATTGCAAAATGAGAATAAATTCCTGGTATTCTAGTAAACAATTTTTTTATTTGTTCCAGATGTGTTTAAACAAAACAGGATGCTCTAGCAACCTAATCTGTTATTGCAGATTGTCAGATTTACAGAAGCCCTTAAAGCTTGTTAATTCTTCCTTAACATACAAATACAGATATGTGTGTTTTAAATGCTGCTACACTAAAGATGATCTAATGATTAAAACATACTTCAGAATCAAAATGAGAAACAGGAAGTATTTCACATTAAAACAAGCAGATTAAGTATTGTTTAAGTGCTTTTTAGTGATAGCCATGTCAAGAAAGTTTTTTTTCAGTGGTGGCAGTGAATGACAGGTTAGATAGAATGCACGTGCAGGAGAAGAAAAATACCATATGAATACTCTAAGTCATTATTAATTTTCTGTGGCATTGTATAGTAAAGTAATGCCATGAAGTGCATGAATTAGGTGGTTAAAAACAAGAAGTAGTGGCTTGTATGTTCTTTTAACCTACCCTCATGAGCAGATGGATCTGTGAGGGACTGAGGAGGCAACATGTGAAGGGGTTAAGCTTTCACACGAGTCAAAATAAGGGTTTATGATCACCTTATATATACTGACACTGCTTCTGCAGAGAGAGCATCATCTAGTTTCATAAATTAAATAACAATTCTTATTATGACCACAAAAAATGAAAATAAACAGCAATGTCTCGATGGATTTTGCTAAAAATTTTCTTGGAAGAGGTGATTCGATTTTGCTGTTGATCTGAGTCTGGATCTGTATCCAGGATTTTTTAAAAGGATTTTTTAACATTATGAGATGGGGCAGTTTTCCATATTTTCGCTGACAGCTCAATAACTTTTCCACAGATTTTATTGATATTTTCAGGGAATGTTGGTTATGACTCAAGGGAGAAGTAATTAGATTTTGGTGGTGATCCAAATCTGGATGTGGATCCAGGATGTTTTTCAAAAGTACATATATAGATTTTTTACTTTGACTCACGTGACATTACTGGCAATGCCTTGTTGGAGGTTTGTGCTCTCTGAGCCCTCGTAGTTATAAATACTATTCCTGCATTCACACTTCTGTGGAAAAAAACATGCTTTTACGAAAAGGTCACCTGTCAAAAACCTGCCCTAATTTGGGGCTGATTTAACAAAAACATCCATTTTGTTGGGTCACAAACAACTAAACTAAACTCTGATGTTGTTGATCTCAGGAGCATTACAAGCCAGAAAACTTTAAAGTAAGGCAACCATCTTGAGTTCACATTAAGCTAATAAAAATAATAAACTTTAAATTATTTCCTTATTTCATTAGATCAATTTTGGTCATGGATCCAGATCCAGGAGTCTTTTAAAGGATTCATTGCCGTTGCGAGATGGGACAGTTGTAGATATTTTTGCTAATATCTCAGCTAAGATAATTGCCTTTGCAGAGGTTTGTGCAATCTGACCAATTCTAGTTGCCTTTAGATTGTCTTAAAAGCATAAAAACAAAGAAGGATGAAAATTCAAAGAGACAGCGCAAAGCGTTATTGTATTTGCCATTTATAGTAAATTTTTATTCCTAATTGCCGCTCTCTCTTCTTGTGTGAGGCCATGTTTTGAAAAAGCAAATAAAAACAGGGTTTGAAAACATTATTCTATCAACTGTACTAAAAGATAAGTGTGATAGCATAGATAATTCACCATGCTTAACTCATGTCAATCATTTAACTGATGTTGGCCTATAATTTGGGAGTACTCTCCAGGTAATCAAACAACTTTCTTTGTATTGCAGGCTGACTGTTTTAGAGACACATATACAAAACCATTTTTAATGTATAGAAATAAAGTCATTATTAGAAAGAGGAACAAAGTTTTTTTTATAAGACTCATTTACATGGGCCCTTTGCAAACTGCAGTTCTCGCCGTGCCTGCTCCATTTTCTCGTCAGAATAAGAAACTCTTGGATGTTTTGAAATTATGACCCTTTTATCTCGACATCTCTGAGCATCAGCGCTGTGTTTTAAAATTAAATGTCATTTGCTTTGGAGCAGCTCAGCCTAGTGAGACATAGTTTGAAAATTCATGTCCGTGTGGGACAGTATCAAAAACCCGATCTGGTGGTTGGAGAGTTTCCAGCTCATTTCCTTAGCACTGTCGAGTTGCCTTTGAGCAAGACACCAAACCTCCAACAGCGAAGGCGCCTTTGTGTCCGGTGCCATAATGTGGCATGTCTTTATTAGTGCATGACCAGAAGATCCTGTTTGTGCATGTGTATGTTTAAGAACAGAGTGTAAAGACAAGTTTCCCCACAGGGTTTAATAAAGTATACCTAAAACACAGTTAAGCTGTTCTCATGGGTTCACCAGCTTTGTACAATGATGATTGGATACATCAAGACCTCAAGAGAACAGAACTTTACTCATAGCACTTTACAACGCTATGCAAATGTACCCTTGTTTAAGTTTTGTATGTTTATATTGTTGTACCTTATTCAGATAGGAGCGCTGTAGATGAGTCAAACAGCTATTTTTCTTCATATCAGCCACCTTTGGTTTGTTAATATTTACATTGTTTGTATTCTCTATCGTCGCATGCTCATGAATATATATTAAAACAGCATCACAGCATAAATGTTTGTCTTCCCACAACACTGCACAATCTCTAAGCCTGCATCTCAGCCAAAATCCCAGAGTGGCTGTGTGCTGAGTTATAGCATGTCAGGTCTGACAGCTGGCTAAACCCTATTAAACTGGTCACCACATTCCTGGGTCCACCGTTAAAGTTGACCCAATGCCCCTCGACATACACTTAACACACACACGCACACAGCAACCGAGAGAGGCTTGTAAAACATGATAGATTTATCCTTTTTTCTCCTTTTCTGTTTTCAGAGGCTGTTTACTGAACAAGCTTTTTTGGTTTTGTACGTGTGAGTATACAGACTCTGAGTATAAAGGAATGTGTGAAATGTGTTTAATCAGGCTTTCAGAAATTAAACTTGGCCGTATGCAGCAGTGGGATTTTGCTAATTTGATATTTAACATATTGTTGCATATTTATTAAACGTATCAGATGGGGAAGAGAAGCTTTTTAAATATAAAACAGGAATCATTTTTTCACAGTAACAGTTATTGATATTAGTTGTGTTCTTTAAATCCCGATATGTTTTTTCTATGTTTATGTTTTATTCAACCTTAAACAACTTGATACTTGGAAACTTTACCACAATGTTAGATGATACCAAAGGAAGATCTTTTTTTCAAACAACCCTTTTGAATTTTTTTTTTGACATAAGCACAATGTAGGATGATAATAAATGTGGAATATTGTTAAAATTACATTCTGAAAATGTAACCACAACATTACAGGACAACAAAGATGGAGCATTTTTTCAACAATATTTCAAGAAAGTTGAGTTGGGTGTTATTAAAGGATAAGTTCGTTTTTTTGACACCTGGACCTTATTTTTAGGATTAAAGACGCTCGTAGACTCACCTGGACAATTTTGGCGGAGCTCGGAGCCATTTTCGAGCAATTTAGATCCATCCGACGGCATTTTTTTCTCATGCCATAGTAGCAGATGGGGCCAGAAATCAAAGCCCCTAAATTAGACATTATCTGCTGCGAAACTCACTCCTCCTCTGTTGCCATTGCCATGCAATGTCCACAACAACAACACCAGTTAGCCCCCATTCGTGGACGTGCAGTGGTTGCTTGTTCTCTGGCCAGCTGTTCGGCTCTTTCCCTCTGCATCCTCCTTTCAAACAGCTCCTCGTTGGTATATTCTGGCTCAAAACGATACGGGCATCCATTATACTCAAAGTCGTCATCAGACACTTCTACATTGGATAAATATTCCGCCATGTTGCACAAAAATAGTCGTGTAGCCGTGTAGCCTAGCAACAACAGCGGCTCTACTCATGTTCTTGTCTATGACGTCACCAAAAGTTACCCATCCTTGTAAAGCCCCGGATGACCCTAACAACAAAGTTGAGCTGACATGGTGATAACACTGGCCATTCATTTATAAAATATAGCTGAAATGAGTGAGTTTCGCAGCAGATAATGTCTAATTTAGGGGCTTCGATTTCTGGCCCCGTCTGCTACTATGGCATGAGAAAAAAACGCCGTCGGATGGATCTAAATTGCTCGAAAACGGCTCCGAGCTCCGCCAAAATTGTCTGGGTGAGTCTACGAGCGTATTTAATCCTAAAAATAAGGTCCAGGTGTCGAAAAACCGAACTTATCCTTTAAGGCCCTAGTTTACAGCAGCCTTTCCCATTAGACTTAACCACAGTGCCATCTGATAACAATGGAAGAACATTATCAAAACAACATTTCAAGACTATATATTTTTTTAATTATCCCAGAATATTTTACAGACAGAAAGGTCAAATGTCCTGATGTAACTAACTTTTTACATTATGTTTTGAGTGTCTGTTAATCAAGGATTTGATTTAAGTTGAATCATAAAGAAAAAGAGATATGTCATTTTGTAGAGGATCTGATGCAGCTCTTTTCCCCTCCCCTTTGGAAACACTTGGCGGGGAGGCTACATCAGGCTATGATAATGAGCTTCCCACTAATTGGCTGCCCAAACGATGTCTGATGTGATGGGGGAGGAGGGGTTACAGGCAGCAGAGCAGACTTTAGACGCAGTCATGATGTCTCCCTGTGACCAGCAGAAAACACACGTTAGCAGAGGCTGTTTTGCCACTACATCACAAACCCCAGAAAGAAAAAACCTGTGTGTTTAGGAACATTTTTTCAAAGAAGCATAGGTCACCTCTTTGTTTTAAAGTCTATGGGTGGTGAAAATCACATTGCAAATGCTGGGTGTACTGATTAAGAAATAACTTATCAGATCAACTAGTCTTTTGTTTCTGCCTGTAAACATGATTAATTCTGCTGTCAAATTGAACACATTAGAACGGGTGTGAACTGGAACTGTTAAGGCTTTCAGTGACGTCCTCAAGTGAACACACGAGGAACTGCTGTTTTTTTGCATGTTTGCATGTGCTTGGACATAGGTGCCGGCTGGACTCTTTCATGGCCACTTACCTTCGACGTGTTTTTGGGTATCATTGGCGGGACGATGCGTCCAATACTGACATGTTCAGGAGGGCAGGAATAGGAAAGGTCAGCTGCTAGATACAGGAGTGGCAGCTATGTTTCTACAAGCACCTGGATTGCTTTCCTAAAGCTGATCCAGCTCACTGCGTACTGGGTGCCCGAGACCCAGTGGGTTGGACCAGACCAAGGGAGCGACCACATGGAGGGGTCAGCTTGAGGGATACCTTGAGGGATGGAACATGGGCCTGGACAAAGGCTACCAGGAGGTCATACAGGAGGAAGTTCAGGGAAAAGGTTGACAAGGCGAAGTGCTGAACCGGCATATGCTCTCACACCTGACCTGACCAACAACCAAGAGAGCTGATATGCACATGATCTGCTCACTGTTTTAGGAACCAACCACCGCTGAGTGTAAAAACTAATCTGTAAGTTTCACAGTTGTTTTCAGCTGAAACTCTGCCCCAGTTACTTAAAATAACTTCAGTACAAAACAAAAATTGAACTTAAAATCTTAAAAAGTGTCATTTAAATGGAGAAACAAACCGAGTAAAACAGCCTGAGAAAAACTTTACCAAAGCCAAAGGTCAGCAAGTTCTGGATGCTAACAAGGTTTTGCATCACTTTCTGCAGAGGTTGATTTCTGGCTTGAAGTGAATTTGTAAAGCCAACCCTGAAAGTTTTTTGGACGGAGGTTTACAATCCTATCAGTGTGATTTTCGAGCGAAGGCGCACTTAACCTCTGAATCCTTAACATCACTTTACATAACTCCTCATTCTATTACCCTGAGGTATTAGCTTGGCTGTCTGTGTCTACACCTCCACACGTTACACACATGCACACACATGCACTGTAAAACAGTAGTGATGCATTCCAAGCAGGGTCAGAGCTCATCAGGAGCCCCGTTCTCTGTCTCTCTCTCTCTCTCTCTCTTTAGCTTTGTCTGCCTCTCTCTCTGTCCCTCAGCCAACAGGTTGCAGCAGCCCCCTCTCTACCCCCCACCCTGCCTCTCTTCCCAAACTTTCTGCACTTCAGCCGGGGCCCAGGAGAGAAAATCTGTGCCATTCATCTGCTCTCACACACATTCAGACACACCTACCTCCTCTTTCACTCACATACCTACACATAGATCAGCTCATTGATTCTTATGCTCCATTCAGTTGATAATCTCTGATAAAACCCTCCGCAGGATTACAGCATCATCTTTGGACTGCTTTTCCTTGTTGGCTTGCTTGGATGAAAATTATTTTCGGACTTTTATGGGATATTCTTCCCCCGTGGAACATCAAGGGGTCACCTGCACTTGGAAACTAATGGTGATTCACTTGTGTGCAGCGGTAAGTGAAAACATGTGGGTCCATTTTTGGGGCCATAGTCAAAACCCATTACTCTAACTGCACTTTAATGTGGTGCTTTATGGAGAGGTTTAGGGTTCTTAACTGCCCTTATAGCGTTTGATACAGGCCAGTTATTTTTATACTGAGCATTTACTGCAGCTCTTGACATCACAGCCTCTCCTTTAGTAACTTTACTTGTTGATATTGGTGCTTGTAACCTTCGCGTTCTGAGTAATAAAAAAACGTAATTGCTGTAGATATGCCTTGATGCACCTTTAATTTGCTCAGGGGCATGTTTCTGCAGGAGTGACCTATATTTCTGCAGAAGTTACTGCAAATATTTTGCATCTTTAAAAGTTCATCATACACAGGCAACAGTCAAGCCATTTGAGTTGTATTTACATTTAAAAAAGAGCTTATGCCAAGCTGTTTTGTAAAAGCATTTGAGGGGGTGAAACTATGTGGAGATAATGTGGGACTTTTCCCATGCAGAGACTTGTCTTTGTTTTCCAATTTCTTTCTCTGAGAATGTAAATAAAATGTGTTTAAAATATTTTTAGTAGAAACTTTCCTTTAAGATCCCAAAGCTCCATAGGACAGTGCTTTCTAAAAACTTTCTTTGAAGCTTAAGCTGTGACTTTTTTAAGTTTTTGGGACAGCCACCTTACCTTTTCACCATCAGCCTCTTTTCACACATGCAACTACCAGATAAGTCCCTGACCCTCATGTTCACCTTCACAGCAGAAGTCAGCTGGGATTGGGATGTTACAGATGTTATATTTCAGGCTAAGAATGGTCTGGTGAAAGAGGCCAGGACCCAAATCTTTACATCTGTGGTGATAACCCCTCTTAAAATTACTTTGGAGCAGCTTCTGGTGTGCAGAACTTTTACCTCTCTTAGCTATTTTTGCGACTAGCAGCCAGTGTTTAAAGTTTTTTTGGGATGTGGATGCTTCTTCTGTCTTTCTATAAATTCACAATTATGTCAGAGCTTTTCTGCAGGTGTGAATGGGGTTTAACCTTTTCTTGAGCTCTTTCAACACTTGCTTTACTGATATTTCTTTTAAATGCCTGTGTAGCCTACCAAGATTGGCCCTCACAGCAATCAGTTTCCCTGCCATTTGTATATCAGCCACTTTGGGGTTGGGAAGGGGAAAATACAAGGACCAGCAGGTGAATTTTAGAGTGAAGTGTGGGTGAAAAACCCTACTGTTTGTGTTCACACATGCAGCTTACCAGGATAAATTCAGGACTATGTCAGGACCCATGGGGGAGAAAAGTGAGGATGATTCTAAGGGCCCATGACTGACAAAGGTCTGAAAATATTAGAACATTGGCTTATTTCTATTCATACTAAATTAAAGATATAACCACAAGAGCATGTTCTTTAAAGATTTCAGAACAGTAAGATGTTGGTTGTATTTCAGTTTTTTTAGGCAAAAGACAACTTTTAAACAGCCTCAGTATTTCTAAATTAAAGTATTTTTTATTGATTATTGTAACTACAGCAGGGCTGCCACCATATTTTTAAAGATAGATATGTCAAGATGGGTATAGACGTTGATAGATACAGATATGACTGCACAATTAGATGGAATGATAAAACTAGCTCAAATTGAGGCCTTAATGACACCTAAAAATATTCTCAAAATGTTCTTTACACAATTTTCTTTGCTATCTCATTACATTGTGGTAACGTGATGAAGCAGGTGCAGTATACTGAGGCCTAAATAACATTCTGAACGTATTTTCATTTATATTTTTAACAACAAACTTCCTCTGTCATTATATAGCATTGTGCTGATACGTAATTCAATAGGTACTGTAAACTAAGGCTTTAATAACTTCTCAAAAACATTCTCACACCTTATCATTATACTGTTTGTAGAACATTAACATGCCATGATCTGTAACTTGAAAAATGCCTAAAAACATCCTTAGAAACATACATCTTAAACAGTTGTCCTTAGTCAACAGCTGAGATTGTAGGAAATATATATGAAAACATATTAAACATATTAAATGCTCCTCAATCAATCAGTCAGTTTTTATTTGTATAGCATTTATCATGCAAAAAAAGAATGTAGCACAAAGTGTTTTACATGGACAAAAACAACAAGAGAACATGCAACACAGACATAAATAAAGGCAATTAGAGCAAACAAGCCCCTATTGAACTATAACAAGGAAAAAGAACTACATTAAAGACCACGATTAAACAGAACTGTATGACTTGGGAACTATGGAAGTGAGGGATTGATTTTTTCTTTTAATATTACATATTTAAAAATCAAGTAGAAGAAACATCAGAACTTAAGAGTGTTGGTCAAACTTGATGCAGATTTGTAGTTAACGTGTGTTTTAATTGTAGATCTGCTTGAGCTGCAGCTCTGAAATCTCTTATCATGCATTTGTGTCTGAGGTGTGTCTGCATGCCTTTTACCCGTTTCCACCTACAGGGATAATCCATCCTGTGAAGTGGTGAGGTGGAAAATGCCATTATGTAGAAATAGCTGACACGCAGTTTGACTTGCAGGGCATATGATATGTGATCTAGCGTGTGTGAGGAAGTGAGATATGGAACAGAGAGTAAGGAGTAAAAGGGCCAGAGACAGTTTAAGTTTGTTTTGTAACTGTGTTTAATCCCAGCAGGGGCAGTGATAAACTAAAGGCCATGGACACCATCGTGTAGGCCCAGCTCCTCCAAAGTGTGTGTGATCCAAGCACAGTGTGAGCGATGGATAGTGTTTTGCATGTTTTCTGTGATGTGCGATCATTGTATAGATGTTGTCTGACAGTCTGGCTTCTGTGATCACAGACAGTATGATAGATAGAAATACTGTCATATCATTAACGCTGAAACATTTCACGTTTTAAATTTAGACTAAGCATTTATGGCTCAATTAGGTTCTTAAATTGGATAATGCTTGTCCCAGCGTGCAAGCAGATCAGATAATTAAGAAGATATTGTTTTATCATCAACAAATTGAAGCATTTTAAGCTGGAGATATACTCATAATTTGTTCCTGCGATTGTTTTTGCATCCATTGGCATCATTAGCATTTTTGTGGATATATTTGCCTCTATGTGACGCTTCTTACCAGTAGAAGGCGCAAAAGACCTCAGACTGTATGAAAGCACCTGTTGTGTAAGAAGTAAACCGCAAGCATGAGGGTAGTTCACCTTGTGCACCAGCTTGAGGACGTTCTTCCGGTTGTAGCAAATATACAGACCTTGAAATATCCAGAAACTAAACATTAGTCCACACTGCATCTTTGATGCCCATTCCCTGCTCCGAAGAGAAAACTGGAGAGGGGTTTAAACTCTACCTTTGGGGTTATCTCCATAACTACGAGGACAAGTAAAAAGCCAGAAGAGTAGTCTGTTGTCACATTTAAGACACACTGAAGCACCCTTTCATTTATGTTTAAACATCAGAGACTTTTCCATATTGTGTGGCTATACTTTGTGGGCGACATTTAAAACAAGGTACAACTTGTAAGGATCTTGTATTTGTGGAATAAGCAGCACAGCTAAAAGGGTGGATAGGGCACCCCAAAAATGTGCCTTTTCCCCTCTTCCCCTGGAAGAAAGCCCATGGTTTTTCTGTGAAGCAAGGGTGAGGAATAAGTCTTCTTGGGGTGTTGTCTTCCTGGGACATCCACTTTGCGGTCTGTCCTTGACTTCACCAGTCTCACCGAACTTGGTGCTGAGTTTGGACACAGCACCAGGACTGACAGCAAATAATGCTGCCACTCTCTGCACCTGAAAACCGGCTTCAAGTTGCAGCAGAATTTGGCACTTTATTTTAGGGCACTACCCACAAGTTTAGCTGTGCTGCCCACGAATGCACAAACCTTACAAACTGTACATTGTTGTTAAGGTGACTAATCAGGCTTTTCGGCAATATAAAATACAATGCCAATTGGTATTATTAAATGGAAAAAGCAATAGACAGAAATAATGATTCTAGTCTTTTTGAGAAATACATGTATGTATATATGTATATATATATATATATATATATATATATCAACGTATGTATGTATGTATGTATTTCCCCTCGTTCCTTTAAACCAACACATTTTTCAGTAACAATTAGTAAACTTCTCCATAAAACAAGTGAAATTAACTCATTATTAAAAGAAACTGGTCATTGTTAACCAGAGATTCATTCATTTTCACCTGAGAACAGACCAAACACATTTTATGGATTCATGTTGTCTTTGGGGCTTCCAAGTGTGGTCAACTTTGCTTCAGAAACACATTAAAGTCTATTTTTGATTTGTCTGATACTCTAATAAACTCTTGGATTCAGCTCCTGATGCAGAAACTTCTGACACTTTTGCTCTTAGATTACATAAAAAACTTTCAAAGTTGTTTCATTAAATTGAAAGTATCATAAAACTCTGAAGTTCGGCTTTCATGCTGTTTTTCTGAGCACCAAGCAAACCTTTCATGAAAAAAAACCCTGCTGTAGGATGGATACACAAAGTAACAGTGTTCTTCTGCGCTCGCTGTCATTCATCAAACACACATTTGTCTGCTCTGCACTTCAGTAATAAGACGATACATGCAGAGACAGATTCTCGATGAGCGCTGGTATGTGAGAGGAGAATGTAGGTTTTTTGGCTCATCTGAGTTCAAACTCAGCCAGCTCTCACTTCCATCTGCACTGGCTGTAAACTTGTCAGCCTGAAGCTATTCTTGCTTTACCAGACCAGGTGGTTAAATCAAACAGAGGAATCATGTTTGCAAATTAATACCCATTGATCTGATAACTTTTGTCACTTTTGCATTGATCTATAGTTATTCCACATGAGGAAACACAAAAAGTGATGCACTGAAGGCGAGTAAAGTCTGTATGTTTCCATCTCATGAGTGTTTGAGTGAAGGCAGATTTCTCTTTGATGTTATGCCCATGAATTTTCAAACACACATGCTCATGCACTTGAAGTTTGGCACACATGCACACCTCAGTGGAGCTGTGCAGGGGTTAGAAAGCTAATGTAAAACATAACAGTGCAAACTATTTCCTACATCACAGAAAGTGTGCCGAGGGTGTTGCTGTCTGATGGGGGCTCATTCATTTCAAATGGGATACTCTGTCTCTGCTGCATGATTCCTTTGCCAGTGTGTCACTCGCCAATTGAAGTGTTTTACTTTCTCTACTCGGGCATTGATTCGGCCTGCTAAAGTGTTGTTATACTGCTTTATGTTGAATCATTTCTGCCATTCTCAGTACACAGGAGAGGTTTTACATTGTTTCGTGAGCAGGACTTGAAGTGAACCACTGAGCAGCACAACTGTAGTAAAGATATTACACTGAGTTACTACGACTGCAGTATATTTTCAAGATACAGTCTCAGTGGTGGATGATATAGACTGGATTGACTTTACACAGTATATTGTTCCAGGAATAGAGCTATAGCTTCTGGGCTTATCTCCTCTGTGCTAACCTGAGGTTTCCTCTGTATGTTGAGTGAAAAATAGAGAGGAGTGTTCTCTATCTCCAAGCTCGCTAAACCTTCATTTATTCGTAATACTATCCCTAGATCTACACCGCTGTGGATAACAAAAATGCTTTCACAATAATGTCATCATTCATGAAATCCTGCCCAGATTCTGGGCTGATTTAACAAAAGCCTTCTCTGTTTTTTTGGGTCATAAACATCCTAAACCAAACTCTGATGTGGTTGGTCTCAGAAGTATAACGCGTCAGAAAACTTCAATGTAAAGCCACCATCTTGAGTCCACATTTAGCTAATAAAAGAAATAACTTTAGCACTTGAATTGCAGCAGAAAACCAGTACATTTCTCTAAATGATATGAGACAAAATTGGGAGTTTATATGTGTATACCTGGAGGTTTTCCATAATGTGTAGCTAATTTCCTATTATTAAAAGGAATATTTCAGTATTTTTGAAGTTAGATTGTCAGTGAAGTGGCTAAAAGGGCTTCTTGCAGCACTGCACCTTTAAGGAGAACACGCATGTAGTTGTACCCTGTCATTCCAGTAGTTCCCAACCTGGGTCCAGGCCCCTTGCACCCAGAAGGGTTGAAAAAATCCGTCTGCTCCAAAGTGACAGTATGAGCAGCACATACCAACTAAAGTATCTAAGAAAAAGTCAGTGTGTTTACATGCTTGCAGTAAAGGTTAATTTATTGTGCAAATGCGTGCAAACATCAGGGGTGCAGGCCCAGATCCACTTTTGGAGAAACACTGCTTTTGATTTAGATGAAATATTCAAGCTGAGCTTAATAAGTTGAGTAAGAAAGAAAAAAACCTTCCATCCCATAATCTTCACATGGTAGTCTTGCTCTTTACCATTAGTTGATTTGCACCAATATATCTGTAGATACTTGGATCACAAACTGCAGGTAATGTACAAAATTCTCTCACCCTGGATTAGACTCTCAACCCTCTATATTTAAGTTTTATTGATGCCTGCCTTGAGACATAACCATCAGCTTGATGGGAAGCTTCACTGCATTTACACCAGTTTGAGTGCATGCCAATTTTATTGAGCTGGAAAGTCTGCAACGTTTTCATGTGTTATTAACAACTGGTTATCAATGGTAACAAGCTGAAAGGGACATACTACCTCCTAACATAGGAGAGACAAGCTTCCTTCCTCGGTGCTTTGAAACTGGAACAAGATCTATTGTCCACTTAAACAGCCTTGTTGTGCTATAACTGTAGCTCAACTTAACTATACATATATACATAAAGACTTATTAGATAGTTTTTGAGACTACAATGTAAAAATACATGTGTCCTCTCCCAAAACTTTTGACAACTTCAGTCACACTTGTTATTCAGGTTATAAAGCAGTGGATTAACATTTAAATTGATTTCTGACACCAGTGTATCACTTTTTTGAGTGGGTCCAAGGGGAGCTCAGCTGTTTAAGACACAGGTATTTTGATTGTATACATTTGCAGACAAGCCTGATAAGCCAGACAAGCAAATAAATTCAAAAATAAGAGAAGCCAGGTAGTAGACAAAGCAGACACGTTTGTAGCATGTCTGCAGAATTGCTATGGTGTGAGGCGGGTGTTTCTACAACATATGCAAGGCAGTAACCCCAAAAACATAGGAAGCAATAAGCCATAGCAGCATCAGCACTGTGAGTAATCACCTTTTACGTGTAAATTATGATGCGTGGCAGGTCCTTAAGGAGTTTGGTTATTCCTCACAGTTAGACAGGTGCACATGGTCGGCAGGTTTGAACATTCTGAGCAGCTTTTGCACAAAAGCACTTCCTTCACTCTGCTTAAGCGTGCATCCGTTTTGCTTCATGCTACTTCAGCAGAAATCTTTAAAGTACAAACTTGGATTTGATGTCATTTAATCACTAGAGATTGAACAGATTGATCAATCATATTTTGACATTGTACAAAAAGTTAAATCACCAAGCAGTGCGAAGCATGACTGGAGCTAAATTAAAGCATGGCAGCTGTTATGAACTGTCATTCTCAAGACATAATTGCGTTGTCTCTTTTAGTTATATTTGATAAATGATGAGAAACTTTATCTTACTTCCTCAAGCGTGTAATGGACTTCACATTCATAACTGTAGCTCCTCAAGTGTATCAATATGTCAGTCAAAAAACAAGCCTAAAAGTGACTTTTTGCACTTAAAAGTAGCTCTACTTTTTATCTTTAGAAGTGACATGTTCAAGAAATCTGGCCCTGACTACCACCAACCAAGAGGTACAGAAAGATTAGGCTATAAACGTAAAGGAATACTTCAGAAATTAAGGAATTGGGTTGAATGAGGTACACGATAATGCCTAGACATGAGCCACAATGACAGAGATCAGCTCTGCCTCTGTACAGGAAGAGTCAGCATGGAGGCTAGAGCTTTACGTTGCTGTAGATGGTGCAGACAACTCAGTGTAATTCAAAGAACCCTTAGTCGAAATCAAGCCACAAAAACAGTGAATTGTGATTACACGGTGTGCTGAACACACACAATTTAGCCACCCAGCTGTTTTATTAAGGCACTATGTTGGTACACAAAACAGCCACTATGTCCCTCTGCTGAGTATATTTACACATGTGGACAAAATTGTTGGTACCCTTCCGTTAAAGAAAGAAAAACCCACAATGGTCACTGAAACAACTTGAAACTGACAAAAGTAATAATAAATAAAAATTAACTGAAAATCAACTAATGAAAATCAGACATTGCTTTTGAATTGTGGTTCAACAGAATCATTTTAAAAAACAAACTAATGAAACTGGCCTGGACAAAAAAGATGGTTCCCTTAACTTAATATTTTGTTGCACAACCTTTTGAGGCAATCACTGCAATCAGGCGATTTTTCTAACTCTCAATGAGACTTCTGCACCTGTCGACAGGTATTTTGGCCCACTCCTCGTGAGCAAACTGCTCCAGCTGTCTCAGATTTGAAGGGTGTCTTCTCCAGATTGCATGTTTCAGCTCCTTCCACAAATGTTCAATAGGATTAAGATCAAGGCTCATAGAAGGCCACTTCAGAATAGTCCAATGTTTTGTTCTTGGCCATTCTTGGGTGATTTTAGCTGTGTGTTTTGGGTCATTATCCTGTTGGAGGATCCATGACCTGCGACTGAGACCAAGCTTTCTGACACTGGGCAACACATTTCGCTCCAGAATTCCTTGATAGTCTTGAGATTTCATTGTACCCTGCACAGATTCAAGACACCCTGTGCCAGATGCAGCAAAGCAGCCCCAGAACATAACTGAGCCTCCTCCATGTTTCACATGTTCTTTTCTTTGTATGCTTCATTTTTGCATCTGTGAACATAGAGCTGATGTGACTTGCCAGAAAGCTCCAATTTTGTCTCATCTGTCCAAAGGACATTCTCCCAGAAGCTTTGTGGCTTGTCAGTATGCATTTTTGGCAAATTCCAGTCTCGCTTTTTTATGACTTGCTTTCAACAGTGGTGTCCTTCCATTAAGTGCACTTTGGCTCAAACAGTGACTGATGGTGCAATCTGATACTGATGTACCTTGACCTTGGAGTTCACCTCTTATCTCTTTGAAAGTTGTTATAGGCCTTTTTGGTTACCAATCGTATTATCCGTCTCTTCAATTTGTCATCGATTTTCCTCTTGTGGTCACGTCCTGGGAGGTTGGCTACAGTCCCGCGGATCTTAAACTTCTTAATAATATGTGCAACTGTAGTCACAGGAACACCAAGCTGCTTGGAGATGGTCTTATAGCCTTTACCTTTAGCATACTTGTCTATAATTTTCTTTCTAATCTCCTGAGACAACTCTGTCCTTAGCTTTCTGTGGTCCATGCTTATGGCCCTTTTCCATCAGCACGTCTTAGCCGTACTCTACTCGGCTCGGTTTTCCCCGACTCTACCCGGCTCTACTCTACTCGCATTGTGCTGCTTTTCCACCAGCCCGGTTCCCTGTCCAGCGGGGGCGGGGTCGCCATAAAACAGCTGAGCGACACTGCATTCATGTCATTTTGAGCGCGACCCAACAATCAAAACAATGAGGGCCTTGGAGGCAATAGTATACTTGCTGCTCGATCTGTGGCTTTTTGTCAAAAACCGAATGAAAGAAGAAAGCAGAAGAAGGCTGCAGGCGGCGAGAAGAAATACCGAACGAGAGAGCAATTGAGCTGCAAAGAAAAGACGTATGAGGGTAAGCTAATGGTAGCTACCGCTAGCATGTTAGCTAGCTCGGCGTGCTCATGACTCATCGGTGACGACATTCTCTGACCAATCAGAATCCGGCAGTCGGTCGACTTCTCCTTTTAGTATTGTTAGCTCGCTCGCTTAGAACCAGAGCAGAGCAGGTACTACAAACTGGTTTGATTTAGGAGGTACTGTGCCGGTGGAAACACAACGCAAACCGGGTAGAGCCGAGTAGAGTAGAGTAGAGTAGGCTAAGGTGTGCTGGTGGAAAAGGGCCATTAGTGTGGTACACACCACGATACCGAACAGCACAGTGACTACTTTTCAGCCTTTAAATAGGCAGACTGACTGATTGCAAGCTTGAAGACACCTGTGATGCTAATTACAGGACACACCTTAGTTTAACATGTCCCTATGGTCAAATCATTTTCAATCTTTTTTTGGGATACCATCTTTTTGTCCAGGCCATTTTCATTATTTATTTTTTTTTTTTAAATGATTCTGTTGAACCACAATTCAAAGCAATGTCTGATTTTCATTAGGTGATTTTCTGTACATTTTTATTTATTATTACTTTTGCCAGTTTCAAATTATTTCGGTGACCATTGTGGGTTTTTCTTTCTTAACGGAGGGGTACCAACAATTTTGTCCACATGTGTATATGCTTTATCCTAAATAAAGACTAGTTAAAATCACAAATGTTTAAAGATCAACCTGTTATCCTCGATTGTAAGTTATTTTGCTGAAATGTCTTATTGTAGCTCAGTTTTCCTCCTCAACAAAGAACATAACTTCTGATCAAAACCACAGCTTGTGCCTACAAAATAAACTGGAAGTACTCCAGGAGCACAAATCTCAGCCAAGGCATTTCCAACGTTGTTGGGTGAGTTATCATCAAAAATTGGGAAAACTGCACTATCTCGCACTGTTAACAAATCCTCGAAAAATTCCTGGATCCCACTTCCAGATTCAGATCACCACCAAAATCTAATAACTTTTCCCTTGTGTCGAGACTAACATTCCCTGGAAATTTCACCAAAACCTGCTGAGAATTTATTAAGTTATTAGCAAAAATGTGGCAAACTGCTCTATATCCCAATGTCAACAAATCTTTTAAGAAATTCCCTGACTTGCAACTGGTTTTAGATCACCACCAAAATCTTTTAAGTTCTTCTTTTTGCCATGATCAACATTCTCTGAAATTTAATCAAAATCCATTTAAAACTCGTTGAGTTATTCTGCTAATAGACAAAAAAAAGGACAAACAGACAGATGCTTGCAAAAACAGCCCCCTTGGTGAAGGTAACAATCAGTATAAGGTGAATACTTACTTTGCAGATAAACTTTCAATCAGATATACTTTTTTTTTTCCAAATATATTTTAAAACTGTAAGTCAGTAGCTACAAATGTAGATGTTCCTTACTGCAGGGAGGCTCTGCATGATGACAGCTGAAGACTGCAGAGGCACATATATCTGTAATTACCTTATCTTTCAGTACTTCTCTTGTATCCTGCAGCTGCTGTATATTTTGGAATTTCCCCCTGTGGGACTAATAAAGGATATCTTATCTTATCTTATCTTATCTTATAAAAACCGCTGGTGTTTTCTGATCCTGAAACATCCTGAAGTGACCTACTGTAATCCCATTCTTATTTCATCCAGTTTGACAACATCAGTTTACAGTTTGCACACCTGTAACAGTAGATTAAAAGGGCTCCCATAGCAGTTTCCTCCATTTTTCATTCAGACCTGTTGACTCTCCATGCACAGAAGTTTTTTCGTGTGGGTACTCCAGAGCATATAAGTATTCCAAAGGGTCCAAAGTAAACAGTGGTCATATTTGCTGCAAAAATCGCCATTGTTTCCTCATGTAAAAACTGCAGAATGTAGCTGGTTGGCATTGCAGGAAGGGTAGGTAGGCTGTGTCGGTAGTACCCAAACAAAACAGCTTGGTAGTGAAAAAAGTAAGTTGTTGTAAAAGTGTTTGATACAACATGCAATAAACCTACAGTGCTTGTTTTCACCTTCAGCTCCTTACATTACGCAGTTTTTGGCTATGTCTAAATAGATGCAGGGCTGATTATTCGCCACTGTGGCTAATGTTGAGGCTATTGCCATGTTATCTCTCCTTCATTGTTAGTAAATGCCTCTGTAAGAGACAGATAATATTTTCAAGGGTGAAACAAGCTTACATTACATTAGCAGTCACCAAGGATAAGTTTGAAAGAAACTGTGCCTCTTAACACAGTAATAGCTTTGAGCGTTAATGTGCGACCATAATGTTTGGACTTCCCAATAACTGCTTTAATAGTTGGCTTATATGAGACAGTTGTAAAGCCCTTTGGATGCTTTTATTTCCATTGCCAAGTTGTGAAGTGTTTACAGGATACATAACTATCGGCACTGAACTTATGTGCTTAAAATATGTATGCATTATAATTGATAAATAAGTAGATTTCAAGTTTGAAAGTATGAAAAAAAGCAGATCCATTCAGCACAGCTCCTCTCAAAGACATCTGTCCTTGTATATACATTTATTAAACAATGTCACTGAAGATATGCAATGAAAAAACTCTACCTCTGCAAAAGCCTCTTCTCAAATTAAAAATCCACTGATTAGTTTTTTTTTTCTTTGAGCGCCTCTAATGACTTTCTTCCCCCTCTCTGTATTCATCTGTGTACTTTCAGATAAGAGGAAAGAATTGATGATTGTGGAGTGGGACTCAGGAAGGGGATTTAAGAAGAGAAGAAACTGGGAGGAGGAGGAGCAGGTGATCGAAGGAGGAAGAGGAGGAAAGGAAGAGCATGGGCTGCTCCTCTTTGTGGATCTTTCTCCTGTCCCTTTCTCTCTCTCATCAGAGCGTCATAGCACAAGCTGAAGGTAATGGTTGACTAGCCTTCACCAAAAAAAGACACTGAAACACACAGTATATTTATTTGCCTCAAATAACCTATTGTGTCAGTGTTATAGTTCTCCATCATCGTCCATCTAGAGCAAGGTTGACCATTGTGATCTATTTGTCATCTTCTTCAGGCCAGTGTTCATTGTCTGATCTAAGTTTTTGGCGCATACTTGAAGTTTGGTGTTCCTACGAGCTTCAACAAGTGAGTTTAGGCAAATAGTTCTGTAGATCCTTAGAATTCTCTCTAAGCTTTCTCTCCAGCTTTATCTACTTTAGGACCCTAAACTTACTGTATGTCTTGCTCAGCTTCCAGGTGTGGTTGGATGAGTTTGTAAAGGTAATGCACCGCAGCTCAAGCACCATTCATCCATTGCTATCTTTACAGCAATTGTCTATCTTCACTTAAAACTGAATTACTCTGTAGCTTGATGTGAATGCTAACGTCAGTTACTTGTTGGCTATTTCCTTCCCCTCTTTTCTGTTTTGTTTTGTGCATCTCACATATAAATTCAGAGATACTGTTTTCAGAGCTTCACAAACCTCCACTCCATCTCAAAGCTGACAAGACAGACAATTGATTGGAGGCAGGACAAAAATCTAACATGCTAGACTTTCTGTCAGGAGGTAGAGAGACATTCCAAATGTATCCTTGATTGCTGTTCACCGTGGCACAGTACATGGGATAAAATGCCACGTTTTTGGGGTTTAAGGGTCTTGAAACCCTTCAACTGGTGGTCTGTTCTATTTGATGTATGATTCTTAACCCTTTTGGGATACAGGATAGTTTATCCAACAACTTTTTGCAAAGCGAAGTAGCTTGGTGGCGGAAAAGTATGTTGTTGTCAAGGAATAAGTTATTGCGAGCTATCACCTTACGCTATTTTTGTGGCTTGTTTTCACCTTAAACTCTAAATTAGACAAAGATAGTGGCCCCATTTTAAGTGATTTATAGCATTAGCTTCTGTGCCAACTATTTCTGTGCAGATGCCTAGCTGGTCTTTATTGCTGTGGCTTATGTTCAAGCTACTGCTGTGCACCTCATACAACCCATTTAGAAAAATTCATAACTATCCCTTTAATTTATTCAGAATATCAGTTTATGACTCAGTCTTTAGTCATTTTTCTTCATGTTTAGGCTTCCAACTAGCCCCTCTAAAAATAAGTGTTAAACTCGGCCTTATGGCGCCGCCATGTCCTAAATTCTGACTCAAGTCCATATGTCTGTCTTTCAGCACTAACTATGGCTCAGACGCCTTAGATGCTCAGGCTGTAGAGAGGGCAGGTGCTCGATGAACACAGCCTGTTTGAGTGCTCCATCATTAAATCTCCACACTCGGATTGTGAACGGTGAAGACACTAACCCACCTCCATTTTCTCTCCCTCCAGACTGTGTCTAGTCAGGGAATCCAAACATCTGCTCGCCTCCTGTACAGAACCGCACTCTGCCTGCCTGCCTGCCTGCCTGCCTGTCAAAAAGCATCCCCCTCCCCACCCTTAGATACAGAACCTTACGCTCAGGAGCTATTGGATGTCACCAAAAGGTCAATCAGCCAATCAAAAGTGTAGATTTCCTGCACCTGGGATGTGGTTGGTGAATGGTAAAGTTGTTGGGCAGAGTTATGTAGGGATATAAATAGCCCAAGGCCATATGTTGCTGCTGCAGCATCTTTGGGACTGTAGGTCTTAATTCCCATGTACACACAGACTGTCTGTTATGCTTAAAGCCTAATATTTCATACAACACTCAAGACATCACATCTAGTCAGGTTCAAACACCCTAAAGCTCAGTTAATCAATATTTGTACACATAACATGAATATAATGACTATTTATAGTGCAGCTCAGTCTCAAATGGAACCATAAGAAACTTTCTGTTCAACATTAAGGAGATATTTTCCTCCCTTTAGGTCAGATGTCCCCCTTCTTGACATCCAGTACAGCTAGTCAGATTTTGTTTCGAGGGAACTAAACCCACCATTTAGCCATGCCCATGCCTACGCAGCTGCGACTTGCTTCTAATGTTACCAATTTTTTGAGAAGCACTGCTTTAGGTTAATGATTTCCCCATTATTTCTATTTGAGGTTACAAAGAGAGGCTAGAATGAATTCTAGTGCTCAATGAAACTGATTATAAATTAATCTGGTATTGATGCCTTATATGTAACATTCCAGGTGATAATCCCCAAGCTGAGATTGGAGGCTGCTTTTTTAATGTGGGTATGTCAAACTTGGTATTGCCTTTTTTTTTTTACATATCATGTCTTTTTTTTTTTACATTTTGCCTATTAACTATAGGCAAAACTTGATTTCTACTATGTCAAAACTGCATCAAATTTACTGCAGCACACAGTTACTGAAAGCGACAAAACAAACAGCAAGCAAAGCAGCAACTACACAGTCTAAAACTGAAACAGCTTTGAAGGACCAACGATCCAGTCCACCACAAAGCATGCTGAGAAACAACTCATTTTTGGCTTAACTCCAGTATAATTTTAATTTTCATTGTGGTTGTTCTTTTAGCTTTTTGATGGTGCTTATGTAGAGTGGCCCAACAGACCATAACATTATTTTTTACATCATCTGAGTTGTTTGTGGCTCTACACATACTTTTATGAAAGGAATGTCATTCCAACTTATACATTGCAATCAGTAGAGATGCATGAATAGGTAAAACATTGTTTTGGTCAGAATTAAGCATAATTCAACTTGGTAGCAACACTGCCATATTATGCACAAGTATTAACATACTAAATACCTGACTTTTGGAAACTTACTGTTGTCCTACTATTAGCTTATTGCTTGTTTTTGTTGATGTTTAATGCTATACTGTAAGCTAAGATGACTGGAATCGTATTAATACTTTCAAACACTTTTCTCATCAGGATACCCTCACTTCTTCTGGTAATTTTACAAGGGAGTTGGCAAATGTAGATGATCAGGCATAGTCGGAAGAGGGGATTCTGACCCAAAATTAGGAAAATTATCTTGTAGTGTGTGTCCAGGTTTGATGCTCATTTTAAACAGCCTTGGATATCATTCAGATAAGTTTCTGCAAACTTTGTTTTCCTTTTTTGCATCTCATATGTCTTCAGGTGATCAACAAGATTCAGATTTGTTTGAAGTAACATGCTTTTATGAGCTGTGAACATTCTCTATTTTTATGTCGTATGTAAATCTTTCTTCACCTCAAAGTATGACAGTCATGTGTGGTGTATATACAGTGTGTATGTGGCCCCTGCAGGGGTATGAAGAGTCTGTAATCAAACATTACCCACAACTATAATGGGGAAAGCCAAAACCATAAAGCTGTCACTTTCTGTTCACTATTTTTTGTTCTTATGGAGTCATAAAGAAAGACAATGAGGGCGGCAAATCAAAGAACCCATAATCACAGCGTTTCTGACATTATGAATTAAGTGCATGTGATAAGTTGCTTAAAACAGGGAAAAACATCTGAGTATAGAAACAGGAGCTCTGAATCAGTCCCTCCAGCTGACCCAGGCGTGGACTTTGAGTTATTCTGGTGGTCATTAATAGGCTGTATGGTTCTTCTTTTGTTTGCTGCTGGATAATAAACTGAATAGAGCTCAAATTCAAACCAAACTACCATAAGTAGAGGCTGACAAGCTTGTTTACAACCACTCACTGCCCCACACAGAGCGAACACACACTACTGCAAACACATCCTGAGGGGATGATTGTTTATTTGTCACATTGACTACGAAATGTTTACAGGGTTTGGATTTTCTATCATTAAATATTCCTGCCTCTAACTTTCTAGCTTTTCTGCCAATTACTGCACTTTCTTCTTCATCTGAGACAAACTTTTACATTAATTTGTCTTGATAAAATCTGATGGCCCTTTGACTTTCTTAGCCTTGCTCCCTCTGATGTTTTACATCTTTTCTCTTGATCTTGTTGGTTTGCAGATTGCAGCAGTGCATCATTATTCCTTTGACTATTTCTTCCCTTGGCAGAATTTTTCTGCAGCGTCTGCTGAAGCCACTGAGCTACATCTAATGTGTAAATCAATGGTGTTCCAGCACAGAGGTGTACACAACCTTTGAGATATCAGCATAGATAACCTTCCAGAAAGTATTTCTAATCCCACAGCATGTGCTGTCTCCTTATCCTGGGCGTGTGGCTCTCAGCTGCCATAGCAGATGGACAGACTTCTGGGTAATTGATCTGGTTTTCTAGCTCAGATTGTGTCTGCCTGACAGAGACCAGACTTCAGTTTCTTCATTTCTCAAAGTTTTGGCCATGTTTTATGAGCTTCTGAAGAAATCTGTGCAGTAGAAACAACCACAAGTGTATAAAAGGATTGGCTCTTGAGAAAGGGTTGAGCTTTTGTGATGAGTTTATCAAGGTTTTGGGATAACCCGAGATACTGTCCTTTAATTGTCATTTTAAGCTGATTATGACCACAATATTCATTTCTCTGTGATTGTGAAATCAAACAGTTCTGATACAAATTCTGATGTTACAGCAACAAGAACACAAGCCTTCGACAACCAGAATGGCATAACTTTGTGTTGTTTAGTATTAAAACTCACAAGTAGTCTTCTACATACTGCCTGACACCAATACAGAATATTGGCATTTGTTTAAAATTTTTGCTGGTTTATTCTCTGGGAGGTGTTTGTCTCATGTAATAAGCATTGTTCTTAGAAAGCTCCATTTTAATAATTCTGGTGCAGAGTGGTTAAGTAGCACCCAAGGCCTCCTAGTGGATAAATCACTTTCAAATATTACCTGCAGCTCCTTTTCTGCATGGCATTCCCAAGAGGCAACATCTGAAGCTGAAAAAAATTAAGCTAATGCAGAGGTCCACTGCTTGAGGTGGGCTGTGCAAGCAAATTTTTACAGCTAAGTGAAACATATTTACAGGCTGGTTCAGCAACTGGCTGTGGTCTGAATATTTATTATATATATATGCTTCACTGTAGAGGAAGTCAATTTATTTACACGAAGCATTTTTTTTTGTTTGTTGAGGAACATAACTGACATGATTACAGGCTTGTGTGGTGACTTCAGTGGCCTTCTTTCATAATCATATATCTGATATCACATGGCTTGTCGAATTCTGTCTACAATTTATGGTCATTCCCCATTCTCTCTCTGGGGCTGGGGGAACTTTTTCTGAAGAGGCCAAACCAAAATAGATAATGTGAGCAAAGGGCCTATTCACTAAGTTCTGACAATTTCCAGACAAGTTGGCATGTCCCAGTTGGATGTCAACAAACATGAGTATCAGTCCAAATTAGGGGGGTTTGCTTGTATTCCCCCTCAGTATTAAAAGCATTTGGCCCAAACACAGGCAGCTTTCTCTTCAGCGCTGCTGTCTGCACAGGACCAGACTGATTCATGCGACAGCCTCTTTAGGACTAGACACATAGAAACAACTGACAACAAAAATTGAACAGTACTAACTGCATAATCACACGTCTGTGACCTGGAGTGGGTCAGCTGTTCAAGAGTCCTCCTGATGGTCACACCACTCATTGCTTCAGCCCCTTATTAGACTATACATCCTTCCTGTGCTATACTTCCAGCTTTTACATCATCATATACCATATATTATACCAGTGACCTATTATAATGATATATCTACTTTGTTAACTCTATAAGCAATTTTAGACCCTTTTAAGGGTGCAGTTGAAACATTTTCATCCCTACATTTGAGACAGACCAACAAGGGCAAGTCCCTTCTCCTTCTCTCCCCCACCCAGAAGGAAAACAGAAATGTAAGAGCTTGAGGGTCAGGAAGGGTTAAGGCTTGAGCATTGTTCATCGTGGGAGGTGATGGGTTAAGTGGTTGGAAGTTCATAGCTCTGTGTCTCTTTTAGAAAGATACAGGACCTGCTTTTTCAGGATATATTCTTATTCTATCTGTCGAGGTTTTGCAGCCTCCTAGGAAGCCAGTCAATCCAGCTCTGTCTCTATCCTTCACCACAAGAGTTTAATTAACGATGGTGACATACTCAAGGAGCGATGGTTTCTCCTGCTGCCATTCTTGCTGCTTACTTTTCATCTCCTCTTGGGCCTACTTCAGCATGACCTTCATATCACAGCTTTCTGCTAGGAGCCTTGACCTGTCCGTCTCCCACTTGCTTCTCTGTGAAGTCAGGTCGTCTCTGGACTGTACCGGTTCATCTTGATCCACAGAGATCTCCTGTTAATGTAGTGCCAGGTGTTTGCACCTCTCCTCCTCCCGTTTTTGTTTTCCATTGCCCTGGTCCATCGTGGCTTTGCTCAGGGCAGTTGTCATTCTGATGTTTCTAAACCACTCCTCCTCACATTTTTGTTTGAGACTTGCGATGTTCTCCTTGGCCTAATCCTGGGCAGAGACCTTTCATCTATCTTGAAAACAAAGAGCTGGAAATGTTCCTTCTCTCATTGGCACCTTAAATATATCAGCTCCTTCTTTATCTTATGTAGTTCTTCCTTCATCTTGCAGGTTGTCTCCTTCTGTTCATAAAGGCGACGGCGCTCTCCCTTATTTCCAGTCCTGTCTCTGCATCTTCAGGTTCCTTTTGGCCTGGTCCAGATCACTCTTCGGCTTGCAGATTTCCTCCTTTTGTTGTAAGAGAAGACAGGATTGCTCCTTTTGTCATTTATCTAGGTGTCCCCAGATTCTCTTTGAACTGGTGGGGTGTGGTCTTTAGGGAGAATATTTCAGCAGTGGCCTCAGCTAGGAGATGGGATTTTTCCTCATCTGTCTGTCTTATGTTAGGCAGGGTATCTTTGTTTGCTACTGGCTTGTTGTTACAGGCTTTAGCCAGAAGACAGGATCCCTCCTTCTGTCATTTATTTCTCCCTGACACCAGATTTTCTTTGGCCTGTTGGTGTGCAGCCTTTAGGGAAGAGTTTTTTAACATTGACCTCAGCCAGAAGGCTTGATCTTTTATCATCTATCTGTCTCATGTTTGGCAGATTCTTTTTGTCTGTGCAGCCTTGTTGTCTCAGGCTTTAACCAGAATGGATCTCTCCTCCACCCACTATTCCTTCAGGCTCTCCAGATGTCAGTGAGCCTGGTATAGCTCATCATATAGCTTTTGCAAGCTTAACTAGTCCTGGCCCCACATATGTGCTAAGGGTCCATGATAGCCCTGAACAGACTAGTCTGTAGTCAGATGTTCTCCTTAAGAAAGATTTGAGCCATGTCAGGGGTTGCCTTGACCTCTTGATCTCTGGGTCTCCCAATCTCAGTGACCACCTGAAGAGTTTGCCCTCAAGTAGTCCAGGCCACATTGGAGCCTGGTTGGTGTCCTGAGGTAAGAAGTGAAGCTCATTCTTCACCTCATGATGACCTGCTGATGATGCTGATCTAGTGCTACAGCAACTTGTGGCTCTTCAGGCTGGTTGCTCTATTTTTTCTTCTTGTGTCTGTGATTTTTGCTGTTAACACAAGTTTGTACTGCACACTGATTCTAAACGTACTGACACTGACTGACAGACTATTTTTTTTTAACTTTTAACTTTTAGCATAGACTTAAGTTGTAACTGAACTACTAACTACTAACTACTGTATACTTCGAAGAAGGTCCTAAGTCCCTTACATACATTTGCCATGGTGTACATTTATAAAAGGGGAATAACTTGAAAGATGAGGAGAAGCAGTGAGCCTTCAAGACTGTTTCGTGTCTGTGATAGTTAACATCTTTCAGAAATATGTGACTTCCTTGCTCTCACTTTTGTTTTCTGTCAGTGCAGATAATTTCAGCCATTCAGAAAAAAGCAGCATTGAAGTATCTCATGTTTTTGCCGATTTAACCGCATGTTGTCACTGTTTTTATCTTACTCTGAATGTGGAATAAAACTGTAAGCTTTAGTGAATAAGCTAAGCCAAATGCTTAAAGCTACCTTGACAGGCTACCAAAGGGCTGACTGATGCACTAGCCTTGTACACCTATACTGTGATTTAAAGTAAATGACAACCTGCTTCATGAATTGTAGAATTATTTTCTTTTGGTTGCTCACCCAGTTGAGTCCAAAAACAGTGTCGATTAAAGCAAACAATCCACGATTTGACAAAAAACAAATTTCACACAGTGGCGTCTCAGTGGTGTGGTGTTGTGGTCAGAAACCATTTGTGCAGGAGGGCTGGTTTGGTGGAGTGGACCCATATACATGCTTCTGCCGGCCCAGGTTCAAATCCAGCCTGTGACCAGTTTGCCGAGTCTCTCACCCCCTTTCACGAGCCTATCCACTGTCTCTCTCCCCCCCTACCAATAAAGGCTCAAAAATACCCAAAAACATCATCTTAAAAAAAAAAAAATAAACGATTTGTGCTCCACCCCATCAAGCAACACCTGATGTCACAAAGGTTCCTACCTATACACAAAGACACACTCATTGATGACCCACAATGCAATTATACCCTCTTGTGGATTAATTAGTATCCCACACACATACCCATAGACATGCACACAAATAAAATGGGCATTACAGTGAACTCTCTTTCCAGCTGTTATTCTGTACTACCCGTTCACACTCTTTCATGCTCACATTCACTCACTGATGTTTCTATTTAAGATCCATTCAGCTAACACATCTATGACCTTTCATACCCATTTACACACCACTGACACAGCAGTAGGAGCAACTTTGGTATCTTACCCAAGGACACATCGACATGTGACACCCAAAGCTGGGCTCCAACCCTCTACCTTCCAATTGATGGTAGAGGGTACTAAAAGACTTAGCCAATGGTGCACCAAAGAAAAATAAATACTTAATTGTATTATCGAAGTCTAAAATCTCTGAGAATATTTAAAGGGATACTTCAGTATTTTTAAAGTGGGGTTATGAGGTCAGTTTCAAAATTGAATTCATTAGACACAGTGGTTTTACAGGCAAAGCATTCACAGTGCTTTACTTTAATGCTTGTTAGTATAAAGGAAAACATTGTAAAATGAGTTCAGTGCATAAATCACGCAGAGCTCTTGGCCCCATCTGTAGCAATGCATATACGAACTTTGTGCCAGTTCTATCCTCACAGGGGCAAAGCTAATTACAGTCAATTTGGAATTAATTATTAAAATGAACCTCAGACAATCCCACTTCAAAAAAAGTGAGCTATCCCTTGGTTTCCAATGGTAAGAAAATTCTGCACTGTTTACTTTTAACATGAATCCCCAATGAGATTGAGGTTTATTTGCCTCAAATGAAGTTTGGAAACATTGTTTCAGTCGATGATTTCTACCCTTTAATAATAACAATTGGTATTGCATTTTATATGGATGATTGGTCACTTTTACAAGAGGTTACAGCTTGTAAGGATCATGCATTCATGGAATGAGCAACACAGTTAAACGTTTGGGTAGAGCCCCAAAAAATGTGCAGAAGTCTTCTCTTCCCCTGGAAGAAGCCTAAGGTTCCTTGAGGGGGTAAGGGTGAGGAACTGGTCTGCTTGGGTTGTTGTCTTCCTGTGGTGTCCACTTTGCAGTGTGTCTTTGACTTCACCAGCCTCGAAGAACTTGGTTCTAAGTTTGGAAATGGTACCAGGGTTGACACCAAATAATGCTGCCACTCTGCGTACCAGAAAACCAACTTTTTGTGAGTGTGCTACCCACATGTTTTGTTGCATTGCTGAAGCCACAAATGCACAATCCTTACAAGCTGTACCTCGTTGTAAAGGTGACTGATCAGGCTTTCCAGTTAAATAAAATACAATACCACCTGACATTATTCCAGGGGGAAATAATTAACTGAAATAGCATTTCCAAACTTTTTCGAGAAGTATAGTGAAAATATAACAAAGTGATTTAACAGTGTCTGCACCACTCCTTTTCAGTTTGTCACTTCAGCTCTTGTTGTCACTGGAGTTTTTTGGAACTAAAGAAGAGCAAAAAATACACCAAAGCTTCAGTTCAGACAAATATAGTAGCTCAACATGACTAGTAGGAGCTTTAAAATGCTTTTCTCAGGGATATTTTGTTTCCTTGGAGCGTGGCCAGAGTTGTATAGGTGTGTAAGGGAGGAGGAACATAATGTCAGGTCGCTGTGGGCTGGAGACATATGTCACCCCCAGTGAGTCCTGGGATTGCAGCCAAGGGAAGAAGGGCGAGATAATAGGAGCGAGAAGGCTGTGTAATGAAATAGGAGCGAGCAGAGAAGCTGAGTTATCACTTACAGAACAATCAGCGGTGCCTATCTCTTATTCACTAGCCTAATCAATGCTGTCGTCACTGTGTTTTATTGCATATGTAGTGCCAGAATATTGACTCAGGCAGCTTTTGCACATGCAGCATGTTTTTGCATGTACAGTACTGAGGATCTATGTGATAGAAGCAGACATGTAAGTGTGTTTGTCCTTAAAGCTTCAGAGCAGGGGTTTTTTTTATGTGTCTGGCTTTTAACTCCACATTAAAATGCGTCTGAGTCCTGCCAAACGCAGCAGATCCATATGTTAAAAGTGATTGTTTGCTCAATGCGAGGGGACTGACCCTGATTTTTGGGTGTGTTTACCTTATTATTCCAAGCGTTCCTCATCGCTGTACTAAAGTTTTATTGCTGGAGTGCTCAGAATATTGATAGTCTCTTTGGCTCACTTGTGTCTCATTAAAAATTCATGGGGATTTGTGTGCGGCTTTGACTGCTCCACAGGAGTGAGAGAAGGGAGAAAGCTCAACATGATGGAACAAGAGTGCTATCTGGTGGCTGATGATGGAATAAAACAAGAATTAAAACATTTCCAAGTTTCACGCATTCATTCTCCGTATCTCTGCACACATGTAATCTCTAGTTGTTCTTTGTTTCAGCATGCAGGACGGTGGTGCAGGCAGACATCGTGTTTTTGGTGGATCAGTCCTGGAGTGTGGGGCAGACCAGCTTCTCCACTGTCAAAGACTTCATCTCAAAAATCATTGCCACCTTTCAGGGGAGTGTGATGGGAGCTGAGGGGGTCCGCTTTGGAGTCACTGTGTTTGGTGATGACCCAAGGTAAATTTCAAGTACAATCACAGGTGAAGCACAAAAAAAGATGCATCGTAGAGACCTTTTTCTCAAATCTTTTTTGCCTTTTTGTTTACCATATGGGGTGCCCTGAATTTAAAGATTCTTCAAGGAGTTTAACCTGCTAATGAAACAGCCTGAAAGAGGGTGAATTGCTCCTGCATGCCTAAGAAAGTAGACATGATGATCATCAGCATAGAGATTGACTCTCTCAGTCCAGCTCATAATAACTGCCACAGGGTAGGTAACCTAACACAAGAGATGGACTATTAAATATATTTCACAAGTCGATCTAGGAAAGAGCCCATAGAAAGTGTTTGGGGATGAGCAGAATCTTTCAAAAGCATATCAGGCAGATGATTGGAAAATCGTTCTGTCAATCACAGTCATTATAAGCAAATCAGATAACGTAATAGGCAGGCGCTACTGCTGTGGTTTAAAATACAAAATGCTCACCACTTCATAGAATGGCAAGTTGGAAAATATCCTTTCTATAGAGAAGTTTGTAGTGTTATTATTTGTTTTTCATGTAATAAAGTAATGCAATCCAGATCAGATAAAACTGCTACTTAAGCTGTTAGCTTCTATGCTGTTTTCTGAACAAACAGTCACCTCTTGCTGTTGTCTTCCTCGTAGCTCTGACCTCTTTCTGCTTCAGAAGTCGCTGATTTGGCCATCCTGCTTGTGATCTATTTGATTACAGACAATGAATCATGCAGATCCATCTGCACTGCAAGGCTATCTTTCAATTTGACTAACTACATTTTTTATTTGATGCAGTTTAATTTTTCTGTCAATTTGGCCAAAATAAAGTGTCCAAAATCACATGCTCATATCCTACTCTCTATTCCTTGTATACTTAGTCGAATATAGTGGACTAAATAGTGCAATCAGTGGCCAAAATAAAAAAAAGGAATCAAAAATATTCAGACTGCTAACTATGACACCATTGCCATTGTGCCATTAATACATACAGCAACAACGCTGGACAACAATAAAAAACTACAAAATTTAACTGAAAAACTCATCACACTTCAGATTTTCGCTGAAAAATGACATTAACTGTATGAAAAATTATATATATATATATATATATATATATATATATATATATATATATATATATATATATATATATATATATTATTATTATTTTTTTTTTTTTTTTGGCAAAATAATGCTGCATATTTGTGCCACATTTAAACATTTTCTGTTGATTTCTGTATTTAGGCAAGGCTGCAATGCCCACAATCATCTTAAGAAAGCCACAATTCCATTGAATATCCACTCCACCTAAATTAACACAGATTATAGTTTTAGATTATTTTTAGGCATGTACAAAAGAATGCAACTACTGCAGTGTAAAGGGCAGAACGTAGGCCAATTCATAAAACGAGCTCCACTCAAACATGTCTGATACAGAGAAAAAGTATCCTTCCTATTGAGACGTTTGTGGTGTTGTTACTGTTTTGCATCTAATAAAGTGACGGGGTTCAGATCTGATAAAACTGCCACTGAGGCTGTTAGTATCTATGTTGATTTCTGCCCAAGTTGTCACCTCCTGCTGGCATTTGCTCCTCCTGCTCAAAAGGATGCTGATTTGGCCGTTCCACTTATGGCTGCTCACAATCATTGTAGATTGGAGCTCGGCAAGATGGATCTGCCTGATTACAGACATTGAATCAGACAGATCCATCTGCACGGTAAGGTTCATAATTATCAACGATAATAATAACAGTTGGCATTATTATTAATATGTTTTTATTTTTTGTGTTGTTTATATATTACACTAAATACACTAATCCTCTTGGGAGACATTCTCTGTAATTTCCTCTTGTCAGTATGTTTTAGTAAAAGTAACAGGAACATATTTTTAAAGATCTTTCTGGATATCTGTTTATGTAATGTGCTGCTTTCATTTTCCTGGTAAGTAATGTGCTTTTATTTTAACTAAAGGTTTACAAAAGAAAAATGACCCGTACGTTTTGATATGCATTTATTAATAACATCCCAAAAAGTCATGTTTTATAAAGCAATTATTACAAATCACATTGTTTATCTTTTATTTTTGTTCCATTGATCTCCATCCCCTCAAAGTTCTCTCAATCATTGCCCCCTTGTGCCTCCTGATAATCCTCTGAGGAGCTGGGAACCACACTTATGAAAACACTGCTTCAGCTTGTAACCACAGTGAAACTATAAAAAATGCATCCTGTTTTCCTGAATCACAGCTTTGTTTGCAATAAGTGGTGCTTCCTCTCTGTTCATTATCTTTATGTTGATTGCCCATTGCTACAGGGAGTGTTTGCCACCAGAAAAATATGACAGCCTATTTGTTTTCCCTCAATAGATCTGAAAAATTGGCTTTTGTATCTTTCAGATCATGTGGTATCCAAAAGGTACCCGAGTACTGAATATTTTGGCATCCTTTATGTCACCTTTCCCTTATCTCTGTTAAAAAACACATCTTTCTCAGTACTGGACCAAGCAACCAAAAGATTAAACATACAACTCAGTCCATACAGGCCCTCAAAATCAAATCTGACAGTAGTTCCAGTTCCTGATGCAGTTTTGCTTCTTCTCCTTACAGGATGAGAATTGCTCTGACAGACTACAGCTCCCAGGAGGAGGTGCTCAGAGCCATCAGAGACCTCCAGTATGAAGGGGGATCCAGGAAGATTGGTGATGCCCTTCACTTTCTGGTTGAGACTGTGTTCAGCTCTGCCATCAGTCGGGACCATGCCCCAAAGGTACACTACTTCAACCTGGGATGTGTGAAAACATGACTGTGTCTGTCTGCCACATTAAGATGTTTCTAGAAACATAAACAAACAGAGAGAAGTGCAGACAAACTGCAGTCAACTGTGTCCACTCCTTGTTGGTAATATCAAGCAAACTGCTTCCACGCACTTTTCAAACTGAAGCTCCTCAAGTCTTGTTACATGTGTTGCAAAGTCTGCACAAACCAGCAACAGAGAGATAATTGGTTTAAGATTACAGCCCACTCCGCAGAGTCTACTGTTTCCAGCTGGCCACTAAAATGCATAAATTGTATATTCTGGCTGTGTGTGGAAGGAAAATAAATCATCTCTATTTGTACTCCAAAGAAACATGGTGGAAAACACAAACAAAACAAACTGGTCTACCATTTTCTTTCCACTGTGGATCTGATTAAACGGTCTGACTTTATACTTGGAATACAAAATAAGAACATGCTTGAGCGAAAGTTTGGATTGGCAACACATCGTTTGTTATGCTTTGGTTTGTCTTTCACTTGGCGTAGAACAAAAGGAAAAAATAGAAGTATTAAATTGCCAGGGGAAAGGAGAAAGAGAAAGAGAGAGAGAGAGAGTTCACTGGTGCTACAACAAGCGGCCAGAAAATCGACCTCAGAAAGCTGCAATGTTTTTAAGGTGCCTGTAATCCACTAAAAAGAAACCAGCTAAATATTGGAAGCTATGCTCTTAAGTTAAGTCATTAAACTACTGCACAGTAATGTAAAATAAAAGTTGGGATTGCTCTCCAATCACATTTACAGAATAAGTAGTTTATTGAGTTTCTTTTTAGCCATTTAGTTATAATACATCCAATTTCATCAGGAACACCAGTGATGATCTCTGCTATGTGGGGAAAATATCTGTGTGAATCGCTCACAGGCTTTTAGGACACTTACATTGTGATTAGCCTGATTTTGTCACTGAAACTCCTGTGTGTTGCATTCAGCTAGAACAAAGTGTTACCTATTAACTTGCATTTCTCTTTAACTATTGTAAACTAGTGGGCTGCTACGTCCTGTCATATCACAAATGCAAGCATCGCTAACATTAGCAGACTTTGTGCTAATGTTACATTTAGCAAACACTTCACCATCAATCAGTGAATCAAACTTTATTTGTGAAACACTTTTCATAAAAAAATGTAGCAGAAAGTGCTGTACATTCACAAACACAAGCAGATAAGTGTCTGAGGATACACAATGAAACACAAAACTCAGCTCCCAACCCACATACAATAAACACATGCACACACACATACACACACACACATACACACGAGGACACTAAGTGAGGGCTTTTCCAACAGCCACAGATGACTGAGGAAACACTCTATTGAATTAAAAATTAGGAAACACGAGAGCTGAGACTAAGCTGATGAACCATGATAAGATAACAAAGCACTAAAAGCTAATCGTGATAAAACAAGATAATTAAACACAAAACAATAACTCTGAATCTAAAATAGAATAAAAAAAAACCACATAAAACAGATTAAGAGAAAACACAAAAATCAGGTAAAAGCTAGACTCAGAAGATAGGTCTTGAGTTTGCTTTGGAAAATATGAGCGTTATAACAGATTCTTGTAATTCCAAAAAGCCTTACATAACTTCTGTGTGTGTGTGTGTGTGTGTGTGTGTAGGTGTGTGTGTGTGTGTTTATATAAAAATGTTATTTTGCAGATTTTATGAAATATAACTTTGAAAGAAATTGTTTATTTTTGTTAACATATTGTATAAGTTGCACAGTAATTCGTCAAAGATGATGGATAAACATGTACAACTAAAATAGTACTGATACAAAATTATGCCAAAGAGCTCATTTTATGCTTTTTTGAGTTTTATATGCCCTTTCCTGTTTTAAATACATCTCCTTAGAGCACCTTTATGCACAAGACAGAAAGTCTGCAGTGTTAAGACCACTCCCTCTCCTCCTCTGAGTGGCACCAGCTGCGTAAAGCATCTAATTCCCCGCTCCCAACCTTTGCTTTGTATATTCAAGCATTTTTAAGTAGATAATTGAGTGCTTCTTTTCCTTGAGTACAATTGTAACATGGCAACTGTACCTTTACTTAAGTACAGTACTCTTGCACTCTTTCCATTTCTTGCTTCTTGGTGTAGGACCTAATTAGGGTTTCTTGGCTTTTGCATCCAGCCTCAAGTGGACACTCAAAGAACTGCAGTTTTAGCACCATGCATCAGTTTCCTCTTTCAACATTGGAAGCTTAATTGCAAGGCAAAAGTCAGGGCAAGATGTTAACTCACCCTCATCCAAATATGATCAAAGGTTGAGACAGGCCTGAATAATCACTAGCATACCCCCAAAATTATATATTATTTATTTTAGTCCAAACTTTTAACCTCAAACCACATGCAAAAACCATTAAAGCTAACTGAACTTATCTTAATTAAAGTGCTTCATCAAATATCCAAGTGCCCCCTGTTTCTGTCTGCTAAATCCCCCTCACATCCTGTAGTGTGGTATGAGTATAACCCAGCTGGTTAGCATTCCAATCATCTCTATCTCTGAGAGTCTGCGAATCATTGTGCAGCAGCAGCAGCAAAGGCAGCGGTGCACTTGACGTGAGGAAGGCAGAGAATTGAGGATTAGGCTGATATATTGAATGGCAAAGGCGGTGCACATGCAGAAAAGCAGCTACACTCTCATATTGATGCTCTCCAGCCGCCACCTGATTCATTGACTGAGGGGTGAACTTTGAATGAACTGTGTAAATTTTCCATCATGGGCAAATTAGCAGTCTCTGTAACAGGCCAGCATCACTGAAATCCACTTTGTCTGATTTATTAATCATGTATTCAATTATGAGTTAATCCATGTCAAAAGTCTGTTGAGGTTTTAAAGCATATAAATGTTTGCATTGGAGGTTGTCTTTATCCTAAATTAATATGCCTCCAGTAATAATAGTCATAGGTTTAATTCTTGGCAGCATGTGTTCATTGCTGTTAAAACCAGGACGTGTGCATGATATGTAAAACAGCCTAATATATTCTCATTTAATGATTGCCTAACAGATTGCCATTCTGCTCACAAATGGACGCTCAGAGGACCAGGTTGATGTTGCAGCCAGAGCCGTATCAGACAACGGGATTTCTCTCTTCGCAGTAGGTGAGTGTAAAACTCGTGAATTCTGTCAACATCCTCACTGCAGCGTCCCCTCTGATTTTATCCCTGCTCTGTCGGCTTATCTGCCGTGTTCGCAGTTAGAAAATTCATGCCCTGTACATTTGAATTCATTGGATTCACTGAGTGTGCGTGCCAGAATCTTGTTCCTTTCTGCAGATTTCAGCACTGTATATCAACACACAAACATCAACATCTATTAAATATGTATGTCAGAATAAGCAATGGATTTATTCGGCTCCTGCATTGTATATTTTTGTGCATCAGCTGAGCTATCTTATCCCACACCTTCCCCCCCCCTCCCTCATTAATGCACACTGTTGTTTATCCACAAGTTTACCCACACTTATCTTTCTACTGCACACGCATGAGCACACAAGTCCACAACTCACTCCTCTCAGCTGGGAGCGCAGCAATAATTACTGCTCATTAGCCAATGCTGTGCTAATCGCAGCCATTTTTCATTAGGCGATTTGGTGTCCCCCATCCACACCTCTGACACCGAGGTCTGCTCCACTCGTTTATCACTCCTGCAGAGAGGCTCAGCATGCACCTTGTGTACCAGAGCAAAATAAATATGCCGGTAGAGCCAGGGCAGAGCAGGGAACACATGTAAAGATATATGAATCCAAGCACATGCTCTGCACAAGCAAAGAGCCAGATGTTGGCAGTGTTAGCTGAATTTTGACCTGTTGACCCTTATATCACAAAGACAATCAGTAAATTCTGTTAAAATGATACTTATAAAAATGACTTTGATATGCATCAAAAACAAAGCAACAGGCCAAGACAAGAAAAAAAGCAAAGGCAAAAGCTCCCAAACAACATCAGCAAAGCCCCAACAATAAAACAATCCAACAAAAAATATGTGAATAGGAGCAAAACGAGACCTAAAACTGAAGCTTGAGGCTCACTTCAGTAATGGTAAAGGTAGAGAAGTGATTTCCAGTTTGGAGGGAAGTTACCGTGATATTCACAGCCCTGCTACCCGCTATAGTCAAGTGATATATGATGAAATATTATCTTCTCAAGTACCTGTGTAGTAATGACTTAATACTCTAAGTATTAATTATTCCTTAAACGTGAATGAAATCAAGCTCTTCTTGGGTTTGTTGTTCTCAGCTGTGTGTTATAATGAAAGGGATGGTACTTTCTTCAGCTTGTTAATGTTTCACTCTGAGATTAAAAATTGCTTTATGACCATACTCAAAGACACACAACCCTGTCTACATCAGTGGAGCTGAGGTAGAGCAAGTGAGCAGTTTTAAGTTCCCGGGAATCAACATAACAGAAAACCTGTCATGGACGTCCCATGTCTCTGTCCTGATTAAAAAAGCTAAAAAATGGCTATATTTCTCAAGGAAACTTAAGAAAGCAAACCTGAAAGCATACTGACTGGAAACATCACAAACTGACATGGGATATGGATGGCCCAGGACAGGAAGACTCTGCAACAAGTGATTAAAACTGCCCAAAACATCATTGGTACTCATCTACTGAGCATCGGTGATATCGGGGAGGTGAGGTACCTACGTAAAACTCAAAGGATACTAAAAGACAACACCCACCCCAGCCACAGCCTGTTCACCCTGCTGCCATCAGGCAAAAGATACAGAAGTATCTGCTGCTGTACCACCAGACTGCAGAGCAGCTTCTTCCCTCAGGCTGTGAGACTGCTTAATGCACCATCTGTGCTCCTCCATGTTCAATAATTGTATTTTTGTTTTTTTTTTACAATTAATTAACCAATCAAAAGGGAACCACAATTTAATTTCATTATGCAACCTGTTGTGTAATGGCCTATAAACTTTCTTGTATCCTTGTATTATTGGCTTTGACCTTTGCCTCTCCAACTATTTGCCCTGTGGGAAGAGACATGGCAATGCCCCTTAAAGAAAAAAGCTCTTTTTACTTCCCCTTTACGCAGACATGCTGAAATGAAGCTCCGTTATTGTTACACCTCAAGACATCCACATTAACTCTGTGAGGTTGAATATCTGTGCCAGTTCATGGCACAACACGCCCTTGATGCCCAAAACCCAGTGCGTGCCCACGAAACACACAAAGGCAAAGACTCTCTTACGGCACTCCTGTCTCCAGCTGAGTCTTCATGCTCTCCTTCTGGAGATGGAGCAAATGGAGGGGCCAACTGGATCCCCTTAATCCATCTCTGCAACATTCAGAGTGGAGGTGAAGCATTACAGATGTGTCAGTGTCACACCTTGAAATGTCAGCGATGTTTGTTTGCAAAAGGACAGTGACACTAGAGTTCATACAAGGGGGGAAATAACAGACTTCCCAGGCCATAAAGATTTTCTTAGGTCTAAAATGGCAAACAGAACACAACACTTTGAGATGTATTCCATCACCAAATCTAATCACAAAATTTAATTTACAGCCATTTATCAGCACTCGTCTACCACTCTTTGTGTAGGAGACAGTTGCTACATACAAATATTTGCTCTAAAAATTATATAGTAAGCATTTAAGAGGACGGATATTTTGAGACTACAATCTAAGATCTCAAGCAGCCGTGTTTGTTTGTTTTTCTATAATGCCCACTTTGACAAATTTTTTTGCCCAACAAACAGAAAGTTAAATTGCTGAGATGTGTGCTTCAGGAAACTTTCTTACTGTTAATGTAAATATTGTAAACACTATCTACCTCATGATAATGAACCCTGCCATTAATAACAGAATTTCTTCTTATGTCTCTTAGCATTTTTTTGCTTAAGATTTATTTATTTATTAGTATTCAGTGTTTTTTTTATATAGGGACAGTATGAAGTAAGAGAATGTTACTGCACACTACAATATTGCTGAGCTAATTTGCAATGTCCATCCCTAGTTGGGCCTTTAAAGACATAAAAAAACCAACACTAAATACTGTTTTTTAAAAAACAACTCAGTAATTACAGACAGAACAATAAAAATACATACAACAATACAAAAACAGGTAAAACAGGAAGCACATGATCATGAATGACTCTTTAAAAACTTCAATGAAATATAATGTTTTATGCTTGCACACAAAGATCACACAAACAGAGTCAGATTCTTGTGTATGCACACATATCATTCTAGTTTAATTACGACTCTTACTCTGACGATGCCTGGTCGTCTTAAGCATTCATCTGAATGAGTTTTTTCATTCACACATGATTGAAGATATAACGCAAAGTGTGACAGTTCCACCTAGTGGCGTGTGTAGGAAAGGACATTTAAACAATGCAAATAACCAAACGATAAAATCACAATATTGTTATTGTCATCCTTATTCCTTGTACATTTTCAGAGTAGATAAAGTAAATTCGGTTTAAGGTTATGTCTAACCACAACCCCTCCAAGGTGTACCCCTCCTCTTGACCAGTGTCAGCTGTGATCAGCTCCAAGCCTCACAACCCTGAAGGGGATACAGATAATGGATGGACCGAGGTTTTCTATCACAGTAATGCCCATCCATCGGTTTGGTTCCAAATCTCTTCTTTTAAAGATCTCTGTTACCTTTAGGAAATATAACTCTCATTTTTCAAAGCTCTCCTGGATGTTGGATGGTAAGACTTTCTTGTGTGCTTTATACATAAGCTGACGAGTACTAAAATCCCCTGATTCATAAAATTTGACCAACTTTAACTTTGCAGATATTGGGATTTGATGGATTTCTATAAAGTCTTCTACTGATCGCTCTAATGGCTCTTTTTTGTAAAACAAAAACTGAATGACTATCTGTTTTACTTCCAAAAGCATTTATATAACTATATAAATCCTTCATCATCTAGGTCACAAAGTAAAGGGACTTTTAGGTTTATGTTGGGTTTTTTTTTAACCATGGCTACTGCAGTTCCCTCTCTCTTTTTTCTGTCTTGTACTCAGGTGTTAGAGGAGCTGATGAGTCAGAGCTGAGGAGGATCGTGACACACCCTCATGAGGAGCACTTGTTGCTGGGAGCTGACTACTCCTCTCTACACACCATCCTTCCCAAACTGTCCCGCAGGGTGTGTTTCACTGCCTCAGAGCCACCTCGTCCAGTGAAAACCATCCAGCCTGGTGAGCTGATTTATCACACAAAGAAAAAAAGCAAAACCCTTCGTACCAACATTGATGTCCACATACTCAGAGCTGTTTGCATGTTTAGATTCAAAGCTTTAGACGTAAAATAAGAATAGTCATATTTTTAAGCCATTCATTTGGGTTTCTCCTCTTTATGCACCTTTCCTCTAGTCAAAGAGCCTGTGGTGGGTCCCAAAGATCTGCAGATCAGTGAGGTGGCCCACAGCTCCCTCAGACTCACATGGACACAGGCCACAAGTGACGTCACCGGGTATCGTCTCCTCATCACTCCGCTGAACTCCAAGGGGCACCTCCTCCATCTCCAGCAGAGACAGGTGACTCTCATAACAATCAAAATCATATTTACAATAGTTGTTTTCATACAGAAAAGCATGCAGCCAAAGGTTACAAATCTTTGTTTTCAATTTCATTCTAGACCTAAGAATATTAAATACTTTTTTGTTGAGTTTTGTTTTTATTTCAGTAAGATGGGGCCATTTACATGAATATTTTATCAGCTTTAGTGTAAGTTTGTAGTATGAATGGGTCAGGCAAAGATCTCAAGCAACCTGACAGATACTTCATGATAAAATTTTTAATTTTTGCAAACAGAAAGTTTAACCAAGATTGAAACTGTCATGCCTTAGACAATTTTTAAGGACTTGCCAAGTGTCAGTCATGTTTCAAATATTAAAAAATACATTTATCTTGTCTATGGCTGCATTGTGGTGCTTGTGCCTCTCAGCAAGAAAATTGCCGGTTTGACTCTCTGGTTAGGCAATGCCTTTCAATGAGGGAGTTTGCATGTTCACCTTGTGCATGGGTGGGTTTTCATCAGGTGCTCCAGTTTCCTCCAACAGACTTAAAGGTCTCCTGGTGTGTTTGACTGTTTACATCAGTGATTCTCAACTGGTGGGTTGTGAGCCAAAAGTGTGTCGTGGACCCTTTTTCAATAGGTCGTGAGCCTTTGCCTGGGCAAAAAACATGTTAGGAAAAAAGTCCTGTGCTATTAAGGAATAGCACAGATATTATCAAGTATTACGCCAAAGATTATGTCAAAACATATTTTCCAAACCATGTTTAAAATCCCTGTTAAGAGCCAACCTTTAATTTGGTAAATTTAAGGTTTATTCCTGTTTATTTCCATAAAGTCCTGTTAATTCCTATAAATTCCATTTAATTCCCATGAAAAGTTACAACTTTGAAAAGTCACAGAATTTTGTAGCCCTAGTTGTTGACAAACATTTCAGTTCATAATTTTTGTTGACAAAATTAACACTGCTTTGCATCCACAGTAGGGCTGATCTGGTGCTTAAGAATTCTAATAAAATCATAATTCTCCAAAAACTTTGTATCTACATAATCAGAGGCAAATTGTGCTTTACCTTAGCCAGTGTCTTGATGAAGGCTATAATTTTGTATTGCTTTGTCACCACTTTGTATTCAAGAACAACAGGACAGTCCAACAGGAGGCAGAGGAGAATAATTTATGTTAATTTTTTTTTCTCTCTGCAACATGTCCTGGGTATCATATTTAAGTGTTTAAGGGGGATGAAGATAATTCTGGCATTTTCTTGCCAAAAGCTTCAGGTCACCTCTGCATTGGACCAAAATGCTGTGAGTCATCTGTCTTCAAAACTTCATCTGTTGCTTCCCAAACTCCACAACACCGAGTAAGACTAATGGAATCAACGTGAACAATAGTGTCACTGCAGACGTTCATTAATCATGACTCCAACAGCTGTCACAAACATGCTGTAGTTGAGCCTTCACACAGAGAGAGACCTATGTTTTACAGCAACATAGGAGTATATTTTTTGTGCATTATGCTATGAGTCACGAAATTTGAATATACTGCAGACATGGGTACAAAAGTTCAGACAAAGCATGAGGATGTTGATGGTTCACTGAGGTGGATATTTGTATTCAAAGTGAATATTTAGGTTTAAAGTTGTTAAAATCAGTTCTCTTTTCTTTGCTTTCAACAGTCCCTTTCTTTCTTCTTTCTTTATTTCTTTGTCACACAATCACTGCTCTCTTTTTGTTTATCTTCTTTGTCTCAAACAGATCGATTTAAAGGCAGATGTGAGCTCCACAGTCGTGACGGATCTTAATCCTAAAACAGAATATTCACTCACCGTCTACGCCATCTACCCCAGCCTCATCGGAGACTCTGCTACTATCACTGTCCAGACCAGTGTGTGTCATACACATCACTATACATAATTCTAAGTTATTCACAAATACTTTTTGGGATTGTACTGTACCTGCCCTATAAACGACACATTTCTGTCTTTTAGCACCATTGCCTCAGGTGTCAAACTTCCGTGTCATTGAGGAGGGTCTGTTTTCTCTGCGTCTTGGCTGGACGCCTCCTCTTGGGAAACTCAACGGGTTCAAGATCTTCATTCCAAGAAGTATGTTTGAATTAAAATACTATTTTCATGTATCATAAAACAAAAAGTACCTGCATGTATGTAAATAGTTGTTCTTAGAATACTTTTCAATAATACTTTTTCAAAGGAGACATTAGTAAAAAATAAGTTATTATTATTTTGAGTAACTTGCCCAATACTACATTTAAATTAAATACTTAGGACCTATAAATATACATGTAGGATATAATATGAACTTTCTACTTGCTGATAAAAAGAGCTATTTAAACCAACTGTTTTTTCAAGATTAAATGCAAAAAAACAAGTGTTATATTGGTAAATATGTGACAGTGGCGCAGCAGGTAGTGCACGTGCCTCTCCGCAAAGGGTTGCCAGTTTAATACCTGGGTCAGGCAGGGCCTTTCTGTGTGAAGTTTGATTGTTCTTCTGATGCCTGCATGGGTTCTCTCTAGGCATTCCAGCTTCCTCCCACAGACCAAAAACATGCTCATTGGGTTGACTGGTGACTCCAAATTGCCCTTGGGTATGAGTGTGAGAGTGAATGGTTGTGTGTCTCTCTATAATGGTCTGCAATAGACTGGCAACCAGCTCAGTGTGTACCCCGCTTCTCGCCCATTGTCAGCTGGGATCGGCTCCAGCTTCCTCCTGCGATCCTGAAAGGGAAAAGCGGTATAGATAACAGATGGATATTTGTAAATATGGATGTATATGGTATATTAATATGCTTTTACTAGTTAGAAAAAGAGATGATCATTGACAGTCATTTGGGAGTCTTGTCACATGTTAATGATTTCATTGATGAAAATGCTAAGTGCTTAAACCCTCGAGTCTATACACATTTCTACTAGAATTGTATTTTAGTTATTTGGTTCAAAGAGAACATGTCAAACTTATGGCCTAAACTAATTTCTTAGTAAGAGAATTTTGGTATTGATTCTCCTGTTTGTGTCTTGTTTGGTCTTCTCTTCTGCAGCCAACCGTCCAGGGTTCACCTATGAGCACGTTCTTCCTGGAGAAGCCTCCTCTCACGTGATTGACAGTCTTGAAGAAGATAAGAAGTACATCATCAGTATTTATGCTGTTTACCCTCAGGGTCCGAGTGAACCTGTTTCAGTGGTGGGCAAGACATGTAAGTATACTGGATGAATGAACTGTACTGTACATACTTACATGGACCAGAAATGAGCCAGTGTAGCTTCTAAAGGGATGTAACAATCAGAATATCATTGTAGTACCAAATAGAGCCACAAGATGGTGCCCTTGTTATTTCTTAGATGAGGAGACAGATGTTTGTATCAGAGATTTTACACTTTGAAACAGGCAATGACAAATGCAATGATTTTCTTCTGCTTTAATAAAACATGGTGAGTAATAAGTTTCAAATAATCGGAAAATATGGTCTAAAGTTATAATAGACTATGTCTCTAACCTTCATGTGCCCCCACATGAGTTTGGACCCCAGAAAGCTTTTCCCTTTATCCCCCCTAATGGAAAGCCTTGGGTGGAGTCGGCCACTTGCTATCAGTTGCTAAACCCTGACCTAAGCAGAAGTCCATATGTAGCATGAATACGCTAATTAAAGTTCATTTATGCACAGTGTTTGAGTTTCCTATTTTTTATCATAAATTTAGTGAGGCATAATATAACACAAGACAGCCAAGGTGTAGTATAATAACTTGTTCACAGTGGGGCAGTGCTACACAGAAAATACCTCTAATACGTCTGCTGCTTTGAGAAAGACTCTCATTTATCTTTGTTAATGCCACACTGGAGCTATTAAAGCATTTAATGAAGACCCAGTCATATCATATCATGTTATATTTAATCACAATACCTCACTGTTGTTTCTCTTTCCAACCTCGTCAACTGACCTTTGTCTACTCTCACTATTGTGATGATTTTAGATCCCTTGATAATATTTACCTTCTGTGCATCTGTGTGAATGTGTTTCACAGTAAAGCTTGTACCAGTTAAGCAGTTCCTGGTCCAAAATGCTACCACAGACACCGTCCAGGCGAGGTGGGTGTCAGTCAAAGGCGCCACAGGATACCGTCTGACATGGGCAGCCCCAGGTACAGCAGTTATTGCTCACAGGTTTAAACTTAGAGGATCTAAACTTATTTTATGTACCAAAATGTGTCATATTTGAGCCGAGATGTACCCTTCATAATATTTGTATGACATTCAACTATTTTTCCCCCTCAGATGGCCACATAGAGAACATAAACCTTGATGACACCTTAAATTTCTACATGATTCAGGGCCTGAACCAAGGCTCTGAGTACACCATCACCATCAACCCCATCTTTGGGGACACAGAGGGGCCCGTCACCACCGCCACAATCAAAACATGTAACCCATCACTTGCTTAAAAGCATAGGCTTACAAAAATAACCGACCAAGGCAAAATTTTAATCTATTTCTGTCTCTCTGCCAGTGGAAAGTGGTGCAGTACAAACTTTAAAGGTGTCTGCTGTGACCACAAATGCTGCTGTCGTCTCCTGGAACAGCGTCCCAGGGGCCACGGGATACAGACTTGCATGGGGACCCACTCCAGGTGGCACTTTCCTTCTACTTTACACCCTTTGTTTCTTCCTTTGTCCGGTATTAAAGGCTGGAGGCATTATGTTAACTTGTTGGGGCTCATTTTCATCCCATGCTTCACCCCTGTACTTTCATTGTCTTGTAATTGTATTACTCACCAAGGCATAAAACCACCAGGCTATAGTTCTAGTTTACTGAATACACAAAAACTTCAATCGCATATGTCTGTTGTTTTTGTCTTTACATATTCTTGCACCAACTAACACTGGACTTGATCATTAAGACTTAGATGTTTTATAAGAGACAAAAATTGCTTGCTTCATGAGGAGATGCTTTTATGACATTAAGCCACTCTAACTTTATTTTATGCTTTCCTTACTTTTAAAGAAAGTTTGTGTATTTTGTGAAAAGAGTATTTTTCATAAGACATGTCCATTGACTTTAGGACACTCTTGTATACAGTAAATCAATGTCTAAACAAACCAACAAATAATGCTTGATAATGTTCTTCTACAGCTAAGGCTGGTTAGAGTATTTGCTTTTGCACTCATGAATGTCCAGATTTTTAAAGTACCTTGACAGACTCTGTTTGGCATAAGCCTTTGAAATCTTTTACAACAGACATCAGTTTGACAGCTGGCAGAGGGACTCACTTTGATGAGTCTGAGGCTCTGAAGCTGTGCCAGAGTTGACAGAAACACCGGGACACCGAGGAAAGAAAGAGCTATGTGACTTTACTGTGAATGATTCTGTCATTATTTTCTCAGAGTTTGTTGGTCGAGATCGGCCGAGGCAGCTGGCTCTGAATGGCAGCACCACAGAGTACCATCTGAAGAATGTAGCCCATGACACTGAGTACGTCCTGACTCTGTACGTGCTCTTTGGACCAGTGGTGGGGCCTGGAATCAGCGCTACGTTCAGAACCTGTGAGTTACAGAACTCAACCAGCTGAAACACTTCTGGGGTTTAGGTTTTGTTCCAAAATATATCAATTCTTTGTAGAATTATATAATTATTTTATTCTTTTAAAAAGAGTGAAAATTGGAAATATGGAAGTGAACTTTGGTTTTGAACACCTCATTCATAGTATGTTCTAGTGGTTAAAAATTCTTACTGTAACTTTATACTTGAAGAACCATGCACACGGAGTCATAAGGGGCTTCACAGATTTAAACCATGAACCTTGAGCAATATGGAAGCAGCAGTTTTTGAAGAGCACGAAGTTAAAAGTATACATATATTACATAATATATATACATATATTTTTAGAGGAAATTATTCATGTTTTTAGAAGCTGCTAGATTTACCAAAAACCCTCTATTGATAAGATGGATGCTTTTCACTAAAATGTGGTAACAGCTGCACAGTATCAAGTTTTGGGAAATTTGGACTCATTTTGAAGATGGACGATTTCCTTTGAAATGAAGCAGCTGAATCACAGTCATTGTTTTTGGTTCAAATTTTGAGTCTTTTTGAAGGACTTGTTTTAATTTAAATATGGTGACAGGCACGCGCTTTTCATTTTTGAGCCGAATGTGGACTCCTTTCCAATAATGCCAACTTCCCTGAAATATTGTGACGGGTGTGCAGCCATCATTTTTTGAGCCAAATTCAGACTCCTTTCGGAGAATGCATATTTTTGCTGAAATTTGTCAACAGGCCTGCAGTTAATGTTTTTTAGACTAAACCTGGTCTCCTTACATAAAGACCCTGTTTTTGCTTATTGGCAACAGGTGCACAGCCATCATTTTTTGGGCCAAACTGGACCCCTGGCAAGGATGGATGATTTTTTGCTGATATCTGACAACAGACGCAGTGTCAAAGTTTTATGGGCCAAATTAAGACTCTCTTTGAAGATAGCCAATTTTCATAGAAATATGGCAACAGGCACATGATCATCGTTTGTTGGAGTCCAAATGTGGACTCCTTTTTAAGACTAAAGATTTTTGCTGATATTTGACATCAGGTGGATAATCATAGTTTTTCATCACGTTTTGAAGTTGGTCATTTTTTGCTGAAATATGGCATAAAGTGCCGAATCATCATTTTTGGGCCTAACCTGGGCTATTTCTGTCGAGGCCTTGTTTTTGCTTTACTTTGGCAACAGGTTCAAGGCCATAATTTGTAGGGACAAATTTGGACTCCTTTCCAACAATGCTGTTATTTAGAGACATTGGCACAATAAAGTTTATTTTGGGCCGTTTTTGAAGTTGGATGATTTTACTGATTATGGCGAATGGTAACTGGCTGGCTGCTGGATGGCTGTTAGGGTAAATTTGTGGCAGCTTAAACAAATGGCAAAAGGAAAAGTTATCTAGTCAGTTTATATAATAATAAAGTCCTCTATGTTGCATTTTCCTCTACTGCAGCTCCGTTAGGCTATGTGTCCAACTTCAAGGTGACTTCCTACACCAGCACCTCCATAGATGTAGAGTGGAGTCCCATTGTTGGAGCCACAGAGTACAAACTCACATGGAGTACAGGTGATATTTACATTTTCTACTCCAGGCAACCTTGTTCAATAGACATGAAGTTTGTGTCATGAAAAGTGAGTAAAAAAACTACACAGGTTGTGATTTTGTTTTTCAGATCGTTTCTTGTTTGCCTTTTTGCCAGCAGGTGACAGCAGCCCACAGTCCCGTTACCTCGACCGCAGTGTCCTCCTCTATCGCATGGACGACCTGAACCCTCTGTCCATGTACACGATCACCATCAGTGCAGTCTACGGCAACTCAGAGGGACCAGAAATCTCTTTATCCCAGCTTACAGGTACAGAACTAAAGGGGCCTGTTGTGAATTTTAGAAAGGTCTGTGTAATTTTTTTTTTATCTGAAGATGGGACAATGAATTTATATATCACAACAACTGCTTCAATATCTTAATCACAGTTACTATATTATTTGTCACTTGAAGTGTGCAGAGTTGCAAACATTTAATCACCATAACTTGTACAGTAAAACCTAAGGGGGAGAGTTTTACACACTAATGCATTTGTTCTGTTGTGTTCAATACGGTGCAAACAATAACATTATCAGATTTTGTGTATATATTTGTGTTCATTTACAGCTGCCATCTCAGACTCTGGGCCAATCCAGGCAGTAAAGGAGGTAAAAGTTGTAGATATCGGAGTCAGGTCCTTCAGTGTCTCCTGGAAGAAAACACCTGGGGCAACTGGATACAGAATCTCCTGGATCCCGTTTCTGGGTGAGGGACCACATTTCTTTTTATTTTTTTTGCCCCAGTAAAGCTGGAGTGTGTAACTTGGATGAGACTGCAGTGGAAACATTTTTCTCCCCCATGGTTGTGCTGATAGCTATGCCCCTTTCCTTATGCCCCACCAATCCACTGTGTTTGAGCCTCCATTGCAATGTATTTGCACACACAGAAGAGCTATCTAAACAACAATTAATCTCATTTAGATATGACAAGCACGTATACCTTAGTAGAGGATCCAATAAGGACAATGTCCCTGAACTGAGCCCTGGTTGGCTGAAAAGTGGGTGTCCCCTCCTAGATTTTCCAGAAGCTTAATACAGAGCAAGGAGGGGGTACAGGTAGGTAATGATCTCTCATGTTGCTTCAGTAACAAGATGTTGATAGGTAATCTTCTTTTTTGGGGCCAGTGACACAAATATAAACTACATGGTGCAGCTTAAAGTGCAATGTTCACACAAATTGCATGCACTCCTTTCTGCTCATACCTGTGAGTAAACATGTTACCTTTCATTGTTCCGTACTTTTGTACACTATTTTGCACCAGAGTTGAACTTTGTAATTACTGAGCAGCTCTTTTATAAGTTGGGATCTATTTTTTCCATAACAGGCGGGGAGGAGAATTTCCATGTAGCATCTGCCTCTTCCAAAACATACACCATAAAGAACCTGCGGGAGAGCTCAGCGTATAAGATCCAGGTGTCCGCCATGGTGGGAAACAGGGAGGGGAGCCCTGTTCTGGTCACTGCACGCACATGTGAGTCCTGACACAAACTGCACTTCAACACAACTGAGTTGAATTTTTTTAATCAGCAAAAATAACTTTCCATTGCTATCTTCATCCAAATATAAGATGTTCCATTGAAGACATTTTTTCTTCTTCTGAATCATCAATGCAGCGGTAACTTATCTTACTGCTGGTAATAATACTGGCAAAGAAAAAATTTGAGAGTTGCACCTATAGAGTTTTAATCTTCATCTAAGAAAATGTATTAATCCTTCAAAGAAAGAAAAAGTTGTGCATTTTCAGCCATGAACATGGTGCTTTGCATCAATACACAATATTATATTATATATAGTGCATTAATATTTAATTTGCAGCAAGACTCAGCCTCCTTTATCCACTGTTTCATGTAGAAACTACTATTATGCTGCATGACATTTTGCATTCCTCATTTTGCAAAGAGGATTTCATGGGTAATGTCTTTGGATAACATTGTGTATTCAATGTGACTAAACATCCATTTTACAAAATATCTACATCATTCCTTTTCCTTGCAATGTGCGTCACTTTGTTGAACTCAATTTGCACTGCAGCCAGCACTGATTGCACTAAAGAGAAACATTTTTCTAATAGTTTTTTGGGGGGAATTTATCAGAGATGCAGTGCATTTTTTAATGTGAAATATTAACAGAACATTAACCACATATCTGCCTCATGTCACCCTATGTTTGTTTTATTGATCATGTTTCTCTGTTTCAGTGGACCTCCCAAAAGTGAACGGCTTCGCTGCTCTTAACACAACGGACAGCAGCGCTGTCTTAAACTGGACGCGTGTTGCTGGTGTTTCAGGATATCTTCTGTCATGGAGGCACATCTCAGGTCAGTTTTGAACAGTGCATCCATTGACTAATAATTATTGTCTCTCCCAAAGACCATTCAAAAGGCCTTATCATAGTGTGGTCCTACTGGTTTCAAAATCAGTCACCTTATTAATAAAGTAGGGTCTCCAGGGTTCAAAGTTGATATGAATCATTATGTTTTTAGTGTCAGCCTTAGCTCTTTTGTTGTTGTAAAAGGAATTAGCAGAGAAAATTGTTCTGAAAATGAATGATCATGTTTACTAAATCAACTTTTATTACAGCAACAATCTTTTTTAAATAAGCTGCAGTCGCAATTTGCATTAAATAATGTGTTGTTGTGCATGTTGTGTTTACTTTGAAAAAATTAGCATAATATCTCTGTCTAATAATAAATGTCTTGACATTGTATGGTTTTTTGTGTATTTATTTACCGTGGTTTATAATATTACAGCCTGGTTTTTTATGAAGCCTTTTATATTTCACAGCACTGTTTAAAAGCGCTGCATTTGCCTTGTTTAGCTGTTTGTTACTGAAATGCTAATGTATTCCAAAGGCAGTACTGTACATCATATTATTCTTTCAAACATATTTTTAAAAATTGACTTTAACTGTTAGTTTTCCTTTGTTTCTCCCAGTTTTGGACACTAAAACAGAGATCCTTGGCCCTGCCTTCAGCTCCTACAAGATCAGTGATCTGCTGTATGGAAGAACATACATATTTACCATCAGACCTTTGTATGGGCAAGTGGAGGGGCCCATCAGCACTGTGTACCAGAGAATAGGTAAGGCACTAATTACATAGGACATGAGTGTTTCCAGATATAATGAGTGCATCCCTGATGTACTGCGATAAATGCTCTTTCTCCAAACCCAAACAGCTTTATACAGCTTCACTAAACAGCTTTTTTGGTTTCAGTTTTAAGCATGTTGCTCTTTAATTTAATCCAAATTAGAAATGACTGACATGATAGTCACCATCAGAGTCAATGCTGCTTTGATGTCAGTGGTGTGCCTTATGATTCACTTGTGCCAGATTTCTGTTTGGCAGCATTTGACTGATCCAATACAAACGTGGATGAACAGCACAATACAGACAAGAGACCAAATTAAGTACAGATTGTAAAATAAGGATTAATCCGGAATAACAGTCAACACTAACAGACTTGTTTCAGTTTCAGAAACTGTTTTAAATGTGTTTTATAATAGTGAGGATGGATCTGCCTGATTACAGACATTAGTTCAGGCTGATATCTTACTAGGCTCCAGTTTAGAACGATTGTGAGCAGCCCAAAGCAGCACAGCCCAGTCTGCGTCTTTTAAAGCAGGAAGAAGTGGAAGCTATGAGTGAGACTAATGTAGGAAGTGACTGCTTGCAAAGAGATTAGCATAGATGCTGACAGCTTCCGTAGTAGTTTTATCAGATTTGAACTGTATTTCTTTATTAAATGAAAAATAAATTACAACACTAAAACCTTCTCTGTAGAAACAATATTTTCACTCCACTTCTGAAATGTTTTGTGAGAGTTTGTTCTACAAATTGGTTCACATTCTGTCCTTTACACCACAGCAGTAACGCCCGTCTACTACATTTTCTGATTGGCCCATAATGAATGTGATTCACAGAACGATCATCGAATCACCTGCAGATGTGCTATTGAAAGTTCTGCTGATTCCCAAACACTTTCTGTGGGCTCTTTCCCAGATGGAGAGTGAAATATATTGAATGATCCATCTGGTGGGTCAGGTTAGGTTTAGAAAGCTTGAAATCCATCCAATTTTAATTTCTTTTTTTTATGTCTAAAATTTGCCTGGAAGCATAAGCAAAACAGTAAGGTGGAGATTAATGCATCACTAAGTTATTAACAAAAACTCTCATGCGTTCAATGCCTTCCTGAAATCACCCATTTAGCATGATTTTTTTAATCTTTGAGGATTTAATTGTTCCGAGAAACACGAGTGAAACAAAAAAGACAAGTGACATTTAATCCAAAAAGCTTCTTGCGTCTTTGAAAGCAAAGAAAAAGCTAAACATTTCTCTAAAAAAAACCCCTCTTATGAACAAAAATATGACCATAAAAATTTAGAGGTTCTAAGAGTTGGCAAGTTTTTCAACAAAAACAAAAATTTTCCTCTTTGTGATCCAGGAAGTCAAGATATTTCACAAAGGCTGTAACTGACCCTTCGTTGGGTCTTTAATGGGTCCACCAATAAACCAATCAGACAATTTCTGTGTTGGCAAAGTCCATTTAATGCATTGTGCTGAAGCTGTTATCTTAATCATGTAACTTCTCCACTGAAAATCACTAAGACAACTTAGCAGGAAAGTCATATTGAACATTTAAATACTGATATTTGGTGCTCAAGGAATTTTCTGCAGAAGTAATGAAGCTTTTTGTTGATGTGAAAGTGAATATTAGACGATATCACTAAGGTAATTCACCGGTGTGTTTCAAAACATTTTAAAGATTCATAAAGACTTTAATTTTATCCGATACACATCATATTGTTTTCGTCCTTATTCTTTAATTTAGGCCACATTTTGAAAAACATCTAAATTATTAAGCATGAATAAAAGTCTGTCAAAAAGAGAGTTGTTTTCAATTGTTCCAAACTGGAGCAACAACACAATTTGTCTAACGTAGAAACAGTTACTAAGGAGGGTGTGGCTTGATAAGGGATCACTTCCTGTAAAGGCGGGGCTTGACAAAGGGCCACTTGCTCCCCACATGTTTTCAGAGTCTGTTTTAACTTATCACAGTCTTAGACTCACAGAGAGCACTGAGGATGCAGTTATGTCTGTTGAGTCACTGCCCAGAAATCTTGATTTTTAGTCTGTTCATCGGTCATGTTGTGGCTCTGTGTCTCAGTGGGAGAAGGTCCTTCAGTGGCAACAGCCCGCTCCCCACCTGTCACAGCCGCCCCTCGCATCACAACTGCCTCCATCAGCAACACCACTCTAACTCAGACAACCATGAGATCCACCAGACACCCCATGGTTGCACCACCTACAAAATCCATAACCACCAAGAAGCCTCCGGGTCAGTCGAGCGTCACTGAAGCCAAACAGAACACTGCACAAACAGCTCTGCAAAAACCAGGTACAGTACACTCAGACACACATTGATATTCCAGCTGTATTAACTTTAATGCACAAATTGATTGGTGAAATATTAAATAATTGTTTTGTTTTGTTTTTTTAGCTTGTGGTAAGGCCAAAGCAGACATAGTTTTCTTGGTGGATGAGTCATCCAGCATCGGGGTCGACAACTTTAACAAGATGAAAGACTTTATGTTCAGGGTGGCCACTTATTTCCCCACCATCGGTCCTCAGGCCACACAGGTCAGTCATTTATTAAAAGCAAACATATTGATAAAATCACATTTACTTCAACTGCAATAACACACTTTTAATTACCTGTAACATTGCTGAAAATGCTGGTGTGCCATAAAGGAAATCTGAATGTGCTTTGAGTATTTATACAATTAAAAAATGTTCATGCATCTAAATGGGAATGTATTAATGGATTTTTAATTTACTCTGAATGTTAAGTATTGATTTGATAAATACTTGTTTTATTCATTTTAAAACCCTGGTTTGTCATATTTTGTTGCACATTTTTAAACAATATAAAGATTTAGAGCAGACTGATAAACTATATATATAAATATAGTGTGCCCTGAGATTTTGGCTTTGTTTAAGGTTGTGCCTTGGGCAAAAACAGTTTGAAAATCACTGCAGTAAGCTATGCAAAAATGCTGCAGTAACTATGTAACAAAAAAGAAAAAACTGCTGGTAAAAAATGTAAACAAGTAATAAGTTCTAGTTTGCCTGGTAAATTTGAATTTACCTGCAAGATAACCAGGGAACAAATGACAAACTAAATGATATTTAACATCATTAAAACTGGCAAAGTTACTTGTTAAAACTGGGAAACCACCTGCTAATTTACCAGGAAACAAATTAATAAGTAACTGCTAATTAACCTACTGAAAAACTGACATAGTAATGGGTAGCATGAGGACATAGCTGCTTAGTAAAATGTAATAAATAAGTATCTAACTGAAAGTTGAATAGGGAATGCAAGAGTAACTAATTGCCTGTTAATGACTGAATAATGAGTAACTATCTGCTTTCTTTTTTGTGGTCATTGAGCAGTAGGTCACTCATTTTGTCTGTGGATAGTAAGCAGTTAGATTCTGATGGAAAATGTACTAATTATTCAAAGTTTTTTGGGTTCGTTTTTTTAAAGTTCGACCAGTGATTTTCTTTCCAATATTTCCAATAAAAGTCAGAATATTGATCGAAATCATCCGTACATCCAGCCATTATCTATACTGCTTATCCATTTCGAGGTCATGGGGGCAGAAATCAAAACTCTCTCTGTGGTCATCTAGCAGTTGGTTTGTCATTCTGTCTGTGGTCAATAAGCTGTTAGATATTCATTGAAAGCTCACTAATCATGCAAAGGGTTTTGTGTTCCTTTTTTGAAAGTGTGACCATAAAAAATGTTTCAATAAAATCTAGACTTGAGCCCTTGATGCCTCACACCCTGTTTAGCAGAGATGACGTCATGATCATGAGTTTTTTCTTCCATAATCTCTCTGCAGGTCGCTGTGGTTCATTACAGCGATGAGCCTCGGATCGAGTTTCGTCTGAATGACTTCAAGGACAGAAACTCTGTGCTCAGGGCGATCAGAGCCCTACGATACGTAGGGGGTAACACCAGAACAGGTATGTGACACTAAGCACTCACACCTTTGCCTCTTTTTGCCATGACTATTTCATCTGTCATTTCTATTCAAGTTTTGATAAGGCTCAAATCATTTATATTTTTGACTGTATATCAGCATCTAGTCAGTCTACAATGTCATCTTGAAGGCATAAATTGTGTTTACTGTTAGCATACACTATTGACTGCTATATTGCTTTGCAGAGATTTTATTTATTTTTCCATTTTTTAACAAGATTATTCCTTTTGCTTTTATGCCTTTAATCAGATAGGACAGTGTAGGATACAGTACTAATCTAGAGAGACAGAGAAAGTGAGGAACAACATGTGGTAAAGGATCCACGGGGAGGATTCAAACCTGGGCCTCCTGCTTTGAGGGCACCAGCTTTGGCACATGGGGCATGTGGACACAAGCCACCGGTGCCCTGCAGAGAAATCAATTAAACTTCCCAGCTTCGTCAAGAAAAGTTTAATTATTTGTCTCTTGCCTCTGTATCCCCACAGGAAAAGGCATCAGCTATGTTCTGCAGGAGCTGTTCCAGGAGTCTCTGGGGATGAGGCAGGATGTGGCCCACATACTGGTTCTCATTACAGATGGCAGAGCTCAGGATAATGTGGTGCCGCCATCCAGAATCGCTCGTGCTCTTGGTCAGTTAAAGGCTTTGCATAGCCTTCAAGATTTTTATGATATAACCTAAAAAAAAACAATATATTTATGTTGTTTTGCTCTTTTATTTTGCACTAGGTGTCAGCGTCCTCGCAGTTGGAGTTTCAAATGCAGACATTGAGGAGCTGAATAAAATCGCAGCACCCACCAATTACAAAAACATCTTCTTCTCACCAACATTTGATGACTTCCCATCAATAGAGAGAGACTTCATCGGCAGCATCTGCAGTGTGGAGCTGCTCTCTGAGTATAAACTGCACGATGAGGCAAGAGGACAACACACGTCTGTTTTTTTATTTTTCAATTTTTTTTTTGCATGCAGATATTTTAGACTAAAGATTCACAGTCTTTGCTTTTCCATGGATTCCAACATAACATAAGCCGTGAGCATGGACGGTCCTTTTGCAAAATTTCTTGAATTCAGAGTATTTCCTCATATGTAATGACATTAATTTTGTCCTCCATTTATTTCTGTCAATGTCACTTTGAGCCAAAAATACTTTTATTCTCTCTTAAAATTTTGCTATAATTGTAACATTAAGCACCATTCAAGGCAAGCAAAGTTTATTCTTACAGCACAATTCAGTAACATGGAGTGCTTCACACAGTACATCAGACAATGGGAACACATTCGAAAACACTAAAGAAATCTTTTAAATAGTCACTAAAACCTGCAGGAAGATAAATGTACAAAATAAGGAGGAGAAAAGTGTAAGAACAGCTTAAACAGAGGCAAAAGCAATAGATTAAAATAACCTATTTAAATCTAAATTTCCAGCTGAAAATGAACAGATTTTGGTGATTTAATTGTGACCAAATAACTTTTACACTCACTGTATGACTAATGATGAAAAGGGTGGAAAGACTTGAGCACTCTCAACTTCACTTTGACACCACAGTCTTGTTAACTAGAGGCTAAAACTAGCAGCAAACACAGCAATCTCTGCCAGTTGTCTACTTAAGAATCCAGACATTAATTCAAGCATTATTTCCTGCTTTCACTTTTAGTCTGCTCAGTTGGACATCCCAACTGAAGACCCTGAGGAAGAGGTGCCAAAACCTGAGGGTCCCTGCTCTGCAAAATGTACTAAGGTGAAAATCTCATTTCTTCTGCTCTGATCATTTTCTTTACTAATGTTTTTAATTCTGTTGTGTATTTAAGGTAGTTCACCCAGTGTGTTATGGGATAGAAATCACATTAAGATCTATTTTTGTTTGTCTGTTTATTTAGGGCCAGAAAGGGGAAAAGGTGAGTTAAAGTTTCAAACACTGAATTGATTAAGAGCGAGGTAGTAGTAGTCTCAATTATTTATCTCTGACTCTTCTTACAGGGAGATGGTTTTGGTCTTGGTGGTCTGGTATGTTTTGTCATCTTTTATTTCATACTTATAGTAATTTAATACTCCATTCATGTGAGGACATTTCCATACATTCTCCAACTGTTTCTCTATCTGCACTGAAATTCCTCATTTTCAACTGTTAAATGTTTTATCCTCAATCATTTAACTGAGAGAATACTCTGATTTGTTTCTTTATTTGTTTCAACTGATGTAGAGATTTAGGCCAAGCCCTGGACAGTTTGATCCATTCACTTCCTCCAAAGGAGAGACAGGAGAGAAGGTAAGAGACGACATATATAAGAAAAAGCACACATTACCCAATATGGACCATTTTCATTACTGATAAAATCAGTGAAAACACTTATGAATGAAAATGGGAAAATCAAATAGGAAGTCTTTGGTAAGGATTTTTTTATATGATCAGCTGAAATTCCAGTAAGAATTACAACGTGTTTATAGCCACAAATAGAAAATCAGACCTTCAGTCTTAAGGCTGACCATCTCTTTATTGTTATTTTTAACATCTAAAATCTGCTGCATAGAGGGTATTAGAAAAAGTGATGTGATAGAAAAGGCCTTAGGAGGTTTTCACACCTTCAGCTCACTTGCCTTGTTCCGGTTCAGTTTATAAAACACTACAATTTTGCTTTTTTCGTCTGGATTGTTTCATGTTCGCACAGCAGTATTTTGAATCAAATCACACAAAAGGGCATGCTCACCATACGTCATTATGTCACAGCCAACGTTGCTATGAATATGAATGATGGGAGAATTGATATGGAGTATCAAAGAATTGTTATTTACAAGTACTCTTTAGGTATTGATTATTCCCCTAATTAATCCATACCAAATGAGTGTTCTAACGTTTTTTTCTTTAAAGTTCTATGGGATGTTTTCAGTCTTTCTCTCTTTTTCTGTGCCAAGGTAACGCCTCTTTCTGTGTCATGTGACTGTGGAGACTAATAAGATGTATCAAACAGTACTCAGCTGCATTCCCATCCACAAGCTTTCACACAGACACACAACACAGTTACTCTATGAGTAACTCAGAGTAGATTATGTGTAGTTTAAAACAATTTAGAAATCAATGGCATAGTTCCACATTAATGAAGTTGGTTCATTTGTTTCATTTGTAGGATTCAAAAACAGTTTCTTTCCTACTGCCATAACTCTCTAAAATAGCTGAACTATGAACCCGCTGCACTGTTGAATGGTCATATATTCACTTTAACTGGTCACTTATTCAATTTGCACTACATTGTGTATTTTGCACCAATTGTGTATATAATTATTTTTCTGCACAGGTGTTTATATATATTTTCTATTAGGCTTATACATATTTTTTCTTCTAGGTGTACATATATATCTCTCCCAGGGCATATATGTATTGTTTTTCTATTAGGTGTATATTTAGATATATTTTTCTATTATTTATGTTCAGTTTTGCTGCTGTTTGTTCCATGAGTGACACCACCTGCCGAAACCAAATTCCTTTTATGTTGTGAACTTGGCCAATAAAGCTGATTCTAATTCTGATTCTGATTTGTATTTGTGTGATAATTATCCATTATAAAATTTGTTACTTAAGTCTTTAAAGGTGGAATATCTTCTATCTTATATGTGCTGTACAACATGTTTTTTTGCTTGATTAAAAAAAAAAGTCAAAATCACAAATATTATGTATGTTTTTTAGTAGTTTGGTACTGGTATTGTAATTGGTATCAGTATTGGTATCAAAAAATTACAGCGAAAGGTATCTTATCAATTTTTTAAAGTCTGGTATCGCCCATCACTAATGCATATGAGTCATGCTCTGCACTATGGGAGGAAGCCAGCAAGCTAAGCTATCTACATAACAAGTCAGTGTTAAATAAAAGAGTTAATTTGTCTCATGAAATATTATACAGATGAACAAATTTATCAATGACATGCCTTGCAATCCAAATGTGAACAAACAGTGCATGAAAGGAGGGGCTGTTAATACTCCTAAATGTTTACAGGCCACAGAGGACATCAGAAAGCATGGTACCTTATTACATCGTCACACCTTAAAAGTGTCCACGGAGAGACTGTCAGCAATGAGTAAAAGTAGAGAGCAGCTTTAAAAAAATGAATTCTCCTAGTTGAACAAGATGGACTAAATTGAGGGAATCTAAACAAGTTTTTGCATCTGTCGATGTTGTTGAGTCCTGCAAGATCTGCTGAGACAATGAGTAACGTGAACTTGATGCAGTTTTCATGGTTTGTTGTGCAGGTGCGCAGAAAGTGACTGTGAGATCCAAAACATTATTATTAAATGGTACTCTACTACCAGGCAGGTTCCCTTGTAGCCATATGCAGTTATTATTACTACCACAGCTGCTTTTCCACGACAGATGTGTGATGAGTTAACTTCTCACCTTGTGTGTTTCAGTTCATGGGTCACAGGACTGCATTTCCCAGCTATTAGGCCAAATTCCAGATGTGGTCCACTTAGAGCTCAAACCTGCATTCAGACTTTTGTAGAAATATGTTAGAACTGGGAGATGCAAAAAGTTACTTTTTGTCTGTTTGCTGTTCATAACTTTGAGTCACGATGAATAATAGTCACACTGCTCTTCACTGGTCTGCTCTATCAGATTTACTCGCCTGTATCCTCTCCAATAATTTTGTAGTTTCCTTCTGTGTCACTGTTTGTTAAAGTGTCTCTGCTCTGTGTATCTTTTATTTGATTTTCCTGCACAGACCATAATATTTTTTATCCCGCAGGGACCGCCTGGAACAGATGGCATACCTGGGTTGCCAGGACGACCAGGAAGAACTGGACCCCCAGGATCAGCCGGGCAACGGGTAACACAATTGATTAGAAAGAAAAACCTTTTGCTGACTGTATAAAAGTTCATTTCATTCAGGTGAGACTGAAAATTATATTTGTTTGTATATTTTCAGGGGGCTCCAGGCGTCCCGGGTGATATGGTAAGAAAGTGATGATGATGGATTTTTATGAACAATCACAGTGACTCATCTGACCTTTCCTCACAACATATTAAAATGATGTCCTTTTCTGTTAGAAGTCCTGGACCAAAGCTGCATGTATCACCTGTGGCTTTAGCTTCCCACCAATAAATCTGGTATTAGCACTGCGTTGTAGCAGCTATACAAAAGTTTAAGCATAGCTTTGTTTGGCTGACAAAGGAGTCTGTGCACTACTTATGTTAAGTCTGTTTCAACTCTGGCTGAAGTTTAAATCTTACACCAGGATCAAAGGTGTAGAGTCCTTTGAAAAAACACAGTTTTGATGGTTCATACTTGTGAAAAGTAGGATAAATGTGAGAATGATGGGACACAGAGGGGTTACCTAGCTGTTTTAGGTGGACTTTGTGTTCTCTGTGATCGATTATTCTTGTAGTCCTGCTGTAATATTTCATGACTGAAATTGTTTTATTCATCAGTTGTCTAACAATAGCATACAACTAGATTTTGCCATTTGTTTGGTGAAAGCAGCAATCAATGTCTCTGTTGTTTAGCACGAGTAGTTTTTCAAAATTGAAGCTTTAATTTAATGCCCTTTTCATTATGCTTTGTAATATTTTGCGTATACTTAATATGATAGTGACTTTGATTCTGTAGGTTTTTCTCAGACAAGAAAAAAGAGGTAATATGGTAACAGACACTGAATTTGAAGAACTGCATTTCATTGACTGGTAATATGAGACAAAAACATATTTAAAGCAATATTTCATAATTTTGACATTGCAATGTACCATTCAAGCTTAAGCATGCAGTGAAACTTCTTTAACAATCTGGCTTGTTTCAACCTGTCATTAAGTATGTACCTCACACTACTGAAATGAAGAACCTATGCATGGCTGGTGCAACAGGCCACAGAATGCTAGCTAAATAAGAAAGCTTAAGTTTTTAGTAGCTACTCATTCATTTGCCAGAGTCTGTTTTGTTTACATGAAATTGACAAAAAGGTGAGACTGATATTAACGATTTTTAAAAGAGTGTTTAGAAACTGTGATACATACCAGAAAAGAGATGGCAGAAATTTGGGGGGAATGACGCATATTATTAGGTGTACTGTTAAGAGTTTAGAGACCTTCGCAAGCAAATATGATTTTGTTTTGATGCAGATGTTTTTCTCTTTTTTGAGATATATATTAAAACTTTACTGCTTTCATTTGAAAGGACAGGGTAAAAGGATGACTCAGAGTAGGGATAGAGAGTTTTGTTCTGTTGTTTTTGCAAATATATTTTATGAAAGAGTTAGAATATGCAAGGACAGAAAACTAAGGTCCAATGCACCTATTAGGGCAAGGACCCCACATCAAAATAGTGCCCACTGTGCCAATTGAGCACAGCCAAAAGGTACTGAAGTGCATGATTTGTTCGGTCAAGGAGGTTTTGTTTTTGCTTGCATTTGTTGGTTTGGTTGTGAACAAGATAACTCAAAAAGTTTGCAACTGATTTTGTTGAAATCTTCAGGGAATGTTGCTCATGGCAAAAGGAAGAGGTGATTAGGTTTTGATGATCACCTGAAATTTGGATGCCAATCCAGGAATTCTTTTAACGATTTGTTAATATTGCAAGATAGGTCAGTTTTCCACATTTTTTGCTGATAACTCAAAAAGTTTTGTATCAATTTTGATGGATTCTTCAGGGAATGTTGGTCATGGCACAAGAGAAAAGTGATTTGATTTTTGTGGTGATCAGAATCTGGATGCAGCTTTAGGAATACATTGAGTATTTGTTAACATTGCGTGATAGGGTGTTTTATTACATTTTTGTTAATGAATAAAATGTCAGAAATGCCCTTGTGGAGGTTTGTGCCTTCTGAGGTTTTTGCTGTTTTGAAAAAAACGACTGTTAATATGGAACAATAATCCACGATATAATGATAATAAAATCATTCTTTAGACCCCTCTGCAAGCCTTGAAGTCAAAGTTTGTAGTTAGTCATAGATCTCAGATCATGAAACTTACGATTTTTTGAGACAGCATTGGATTATTTTTAGAACATTTCAGTTGTTTTCTTACAAGCTTAGAACATAACTTTCTGTAATAACAAAACTGTTATTTCAGTCCTAAAATAGGATACATTTATTAAAAAACAAAAAAAACAAAGATAAAATAAAAATAATTACACATAATTACAGTAAACCACAGTGAAATAAAATGGATGGAGAGATGTCCACTTTAGGCTTGGCTGTTTTCATCTAATGACCACCTTTCTGTCTGTCTCCCTGACAGGGTCTCCCTGGTCTACCCGGTCCAAAAGGACAGAGAGGAGAGAGAGTAAGTACGAGCAGTGCATTTAATTAAGATTTAATTTTGGATTGTGTTTCCCAAGATATGACTATAGGACAATGGCTGTCAATGAGATTTATCTACTTTAATTAAATGGACTGACAATAACAGCCATAAACATGCTCTGCTTGTAATCTACTTTCGTGTATCTGTGGTGCTTGTACACACTCATGTAAAAAGAATGATTAATGCCACTGATATCAACCGCAGCATATCAGGTCTCTCACAGCCACACTTGCTGAAAGAGGGATCAAGTGTGCTACAAAATAAAAGCAAAGAATCAAACTATTGGGATACAGGTCACTCCAAGGTAATCAATAGTGAAGCACTGCTAGAAAAGAACAGCAACATAGTAAGCCTTAAATACTCATTAACAAATCAATATTGTCACTGAAATATTTGATGTTAATTGTTTAGAGTCTCTCAAGCATTTAACATGAATGAACTGTGATTTAACCAAGAAAAACACATTCACTTTTAAGTATTTCAGTGGTGCTTCTACAAATCCGTTTATCACCAGGACAGCATGGTGCAGACCTGCTTTAAGGAAGGTCTGTACTTACATACTGTAGGATAGCAAAAATAGAGGCAAACCATGGCAAACAGCATTATTGGAAAATGAGGTTCTGACATATTTGTCACAATTGCGTCGCTTATAATATTCTAATTCTTTTTCGACTTATTAAAAAAGAAGAAGGTGTTTCTCATTTAGTGATGCGTTTTTTTACTTTTACCTTGAAAACAATACGTTCTACCTGTTACCCTGTGCTAAACAGAACCGTATCATTTTAGGGGACAAAATGATGACAAAAGAAATCACCCCCTAAACTTTTTTCTTCATCACAGGGAGAGCCTGGGTATGTTATTGCTGGGCCAGATGCTAATTATGTTCCTGGGCGCAAAGGAGAGCCGGGGTCTTCAGTAAGTGCTCAGAAAGTATTTTAAGTGTATTTAACAGAGAACTCTGAACACCTTACATATCATTTGTTGCATATTACAGGGTCCTCAGGGTCCCCCAGGTGTTCCAGGGGTCAATGGAGCACCTGGTCTACCTGGCCGACCAGGACCACAAGGGTCACCAGGAATATCTGTCAAGGTAATACTGACTGAATCATGTGGATAGAAAAATCTGGAGTGGACATCACAGTTGTGTCACATAAGGATGCATTATATTTGATTTTTGATAATATTCAACATGAAGATATTTTCTGGACACGGCTGTTTTCAGTTTAAAAGTGTCTCCACCGAACTAAAATGGACCTTTACCTCACTCTGTTACATTTTATATGTGGGATAAAAACAGACGAGAAACAAGAAAAACATCTTTCTCTGAAAATTATACAGTTAGTTTTTAATTCAGTGACAATAAGGCGAAGCCTCATGATTCATTCATACATTCTGCCTATATTTGAGCCAGTATTATTATATACGGCCAATATTTATGGCCAACATATCAGATAAAATATCAGCAGAAATTTCTTTATATGCAGATATCAATATAAAGCTTTTACAGCTATTAAGACTAATATTGTACCAATAATTTTGTTCACCCCTAGTGTCACAGCAGTTGTGCAGGAATTATGGTGGCAGGAGAACACTGAAAGCAAGTGGAGAAGAACCATCAGAAATCTAGATCCTTTGGTTCACCTCTAGTCTCTGATCAAAGTACATGTGTTTTTGCTATGACATCAGAAACTAAACAAAACTGCGCAACCTTTTGGTACATTAACTGAGGTGTATGGGGAACTCTGTTTGTCACACGCACGAGTGTTTGAATGGCACAAAATATTTCATGAAGGCAGAGAGGATGTCCAAGACAATGAACGTCTTTGGTGCATCAAAAACTTCTGAAAACATTCAATAGATTGAACAAATTGTTTGAAACACTAGACGACTCAGTTTAAGAAAGATAGCAGATACGGTCTACATTACCATAGAGACAGTTTTGCATGAACATTTTGAACATGACTAAAATGTGTGCCAAAGTTTTTTCCAGAACACTTCTTAATCACTCCTCCTTCAGTTTGCTCCAAAATGTCACCACAAAGTTGCTCGTGTTTTTTCTTTTGATCAGGAGTCAGAAGTTTTGGGACAACTTTGGCTCACACTTTTCAAATAATTTCGATGCCTTAGGAAAAACACGTACACTACAAAGCACTGAACAAGTAATGTCACTTATCGTAAACTTACACCAGTTGTCCTTTAAATAAAAACAACAAAACGCCAGTCTGAAACATACACGGTTTTAAAGGGAAAGAGAGCTGACAGTCAACAACCAAATCACGCCTACCTATAATCGAGGCTCTCTCCTCCCTCCAAGCATGCCATCACCACTTTCAAACATGACGTTGGTCTTTCCTGAGCAAAAGTAAATTCTGTAACAGCACAATTATGCTTGTATATTCATGCTATGAGATTATTCTTTGCTCTTTGTAGGGAGATCCAGGAGAATTTGGAGAAAAGGTGAGCAAGAAGAGGCTGCCTGTTCTGTCTTTAATGTTTCTCTTTTTGAGGCATATACAGACATATTTATAGAAACATACATTTTATATTTGATAGATAAGTCTAATCATTTAATGTCTGATCAGATAATAGTAGTTATTAAATCTACATGAATTCATTTTTATCTGATAAAGCTTTTATTCCTCTGAAAGGGTCTACGTGGGAAGCCTGGCATAAAAGGAGACAAAGGGGAGGCTGGGAGAGATGTAAGCCCATCACTGATACAGTTGTCAAAAGGCAGCAGAAAAAAAGATATATCTGACAAAATTTGCAGTATATTGTGGCACATTTTTGTCATTTCTTTGCTTTATTTGTTGCAAACTTCTCTAGGGTATAGCAGGATTGCCTGGTCCCATTGGCATTGATGGTGTACCAGGATTACCAGGAGAGAAAGGACAGAAGGTAAAGCAGTGTAAAGGACTCAGTTTCACTTCCATGACCATAGTATGATTAATGGAAAACTATATGACCTAAAAGGGCAATATTAATACATGAAAATTCCTCTTTGCAGGGTGAAGAAGGGATTGGCATTCAGGGTATTCAAGGTCCTCGTGGACAACAAGGAGAAAAGGTATATCAGTTAAAATTCATTAGGTCTGGTGTTAAGCTTGTCAATATTTGGCCATTTAATGAATGCATACAATTTTGTCCTAATGTTGACATTTTTTCTTGTATGCAGGGAAATATTGGCATAATGGGACCAAGTGGCCCAAAGGTAACAGACGTTAAATATAAATATGATAATAAACTGTGCCAATTTCTTTGAATTTTAGTTTTTTTTTTTCGTATTAGTCAGAAAAAAAGTATATTGTGGATGACTGTTTGATCTTTTATTCATCTTTTAGGGTGATCGTGGAGAGCAGGGTATTCAAGGAATCATCGGACCTCGGGTGTGTTCTCGATCATTATCTCCTCTTCAAAAGCAAACAATGAATCCCTGCATATCATCTGCTTTGAATGCATATTAATTCATCCAAGTGTAGTCAAAGAGGGAGTAACCAAGCTGTTTAACTATTGAACTATGCAGTGATTAAAGGGTTCAAGCAAATGGTTCATTTCTACCTGCAGGGAAAGAAGGGGCTCAAAGGGGAGCAGGGGGACAAGGTGAGTTTATCCTACATGAATGACAGTTTTCTCTTCATTAGGACAAATATATTCGCCTGATTGTCATTGACCAGTACTTACACTTTATGAGTTTCAGTGTGTTTGAATACATTTTGTCTTTCCAGGGGGAACAAGGAGAAATAGGACCTATTGGACCACAAGGACCAACAGTAAGTGAAGATTACATTGCTTACAATAAGAGCTTAACTGATTTCATTTACGGGCTGCACGGTGGTACAGCATGTAGTGCTCATGCCTCAAGGCAAGGGGGTTGCTGGTCCAACATCCAGGGTCAGTCAGGGCCTTTCTGTGTGGCGTTTGCATGTTATTCCCGTGCAAGCGTGGGTTTCTCCTGGTTCTCAGGTTCCTGCTTGATAGGTCAATTGTTGACTCAAAATAGAGTGTGGTTGTGAATGGTTGTCTGTCTCTATATGTTAACCCTGTGATTGGCTGCCAGCCAATTACAGGGTGTGCCTCAGCCCTTGCTTGGTGTCGGCTATGATAGGCTTTAGTCCCTGCAACCCAAAATGGGCATGTGTTAAAAATTATGGATGGACTGATGGATGCTTGCATTTGCATGAGAAAACAGAATTTTGCCCTTTTTCTAACATTTAAAAAGTAATAAAGTTAAATTTTAAATTTTATGTCATGAATTTTCTTTTTCATCCCAAAAATTAAGTCTTCCACGCGCTCAGTGGGCTGTAATTTCTGAAGGCCAAAAAATATAACCTCGTCTAAATTAGTCTGTTGCTTTTTGGCTTGACACATATTGTTTGGATTCCTTTAATTTAAGTTTTTTCAGTTTTGACGTTAAAAGCATATCAGGCTTCTCAGACAAAGAGATACAAAAACGTTTTTACCAGGATGTTTTAAGAAGCCACAGATATGCCATCAGAGAACAAATGCCATGGCATCACTTTCATTTGTAGATGGTTTTCAAATTTTTACCCACTTAAACACAACAAATGGACCTGAAGTTATGCTTTGCCTGATATATTACCTGGTTAAAGGAAACCGTGCTAGAGGCAGCCTAATGACATGGATAAAAAACCTGTTCTACCAGTCAGATGTTTTCAGAGCCAAATTGATGTTTATATAAACTGTGATAAAAATGTAACAAGCAATAGTCCTCACAAATTTAGAGGAGAGGTAATATGTCATAACATTAAATCTATGCAAAGGAAATGGAAGAACCATATTGCTTTGTAGTTGATCGTTGATGGTACACAAAATTTTGCCTGTGACGTTTATCTAGAAAAGACGTATTTGCAAGACATTTCCAGACAGCAAAGCATTGCTGACCTTCACTCTGCCATATTCACACTTGAAATACTTATATGGCTTGTTTTGCTAATATCTTGACTGACTAACACTGCGTGTGATGAACATTGTCGTTTGTCATCTGTGTGGATTGTATAAAGGATATGAGTTATTCTTTATGATTGCAGATCTTACAGGCAGGCAGGAGTGTTGTAGCCGTAACTCCACCTCTTAGCCTTTTTTTCAGTTGATTGAAAGTGAGTTTGTGACAGCATTTTCTATATAGTGACCTCCATTGTCCAGCATCAGATATCTATCTCAGACATAGTAAATAGATGATGACCATGTGAATACACAGCCTATGATCAAAGCCTAAACATTATGAATAGTTGACCACAATAGTAAGATGAGTAAAAAGGATATAGACAGTTTAATGCCTTCATGTAAAGGGTGGAAGGCAAGATTTTCTTAGATTGTTCATCTGGGACATCCTTGCAAACATGAAATCTCAAGAAGAAATTGAGGAATTTTCTTCAAACTTTGCACAAATGTCCGCTTTGACTCAGGGATATACTGATTAGATTTTGGAGAACGAAGGTCTAAGGTCACTGTGATTTTATATTTTGTTACATTATACTAAGCTTGCTGTGAAAAAAATGATATCAGACTTTTTTGACCCACAACTGTCCTTTTCCCGTCTTTATAAATCTCCCTGTGACTGCCCAGTTGGTAGTTTTGTTATCTTCCTCCTCTTCTCCCTGCTACATACAGAAACATATTAAAACACAGATCATACATAATCATACAGTAAGTTTAATCACTTTAACATATTACAATCCATATTTTAATTCCCTTTTGATTGCAAAGAAAGCCTGAGCCAGATTCAGTTTTATTTATTTTGGCCCCACTTTGTCCTAGGAAACATTGTTTAATAAGTGTTTCCTATAATCTACTAACAGACATTTAGGGTAATGAATGAACAAATGAGGAAGCTATTTTTGTCTCGGCTCTGTTATAGATGGTTATGATTGCACACGGTTATGAGCAAAATGATTAAATCTCTATGGAGAGCTTTTTGAAATGGGCAATTTCGTCCTGCATCAGTGGTTTTTAATTGAGGGGGCGTAGGCTTTTAGAATAGATAACCACAAAAAAAGCAGCCAAGAAGACCCCATCTCATTCTTTTCTAATAAAGCTGTTTTTGTTTTTTTCAGTTTGAAAATTCTTTTAGAAAAATGGTTACGGAGGAACAGCAGAGACATGGATATTTTTTAGGAGTGTTTAGGAATTTACTCTAATTTGCAGGGGGCTTCAGTTTGTACTTTTTTGTAGCTAAATCCAATACAGCAGGTGAAAATAACTTGTTTCCTTTTTCATTATTTTTCTAAGGGACGGACGGGGCCATTGGGATTGAAAGGAGATGAAGGTCCAAGAGGGCCCCCTGGAGATCCTGCCAAGGGTGTAAGGAAACTATTCTGGGCATTTTTACTCAAGCAGAAAGCACTTGATGCTATATCAATTCTATGTTTCCCCTTCACATCAGATACTTGGCCCAACTGGAAAAAAGGGTACAAGGGTAAGTGATCAAGGTCCTTTTTTTGTTTATGTTCATCCAAATAACATGTCTACATTTTTGCACCTCAAAGACATTTTGTAGATCCACATTAGTGCAGAATTTGTTTGTTGTTTTTTGCTCTTTACATATTGATCGTACAAAAAGGAAAATGTTAAAGCCCTTGCATTTTTAAGTAGTCCTGTAGACCCTTTCTTAATCCATGTCTTCTGCTAAAGTGAAGTTAGAGAAAAACAAATCAAGCACCACATCTTTTCCCTTAATCTTGATTTGTTGATCTGAATTTACTCTCAGAAAAGTCTGAATTTTGTCTTGCGTCATTGCAGCTTTGTTCACAACACTGAATTTCAGCTCAGGCAAGGATATACACATACTTGACATTAATTTGAACAAAATACTTAGAATACCAAGGCCGTCAGCACACATTTAATTTAGGATAAAGCCCCATGTTTAATAATAGGATCTTAAAAGAATAAAGACTTTGTTTATGGCCATGTATTGCATTTGATTCAATTGTTATTCACATGTATGGAACTTTATGCTGTTGACTTGCCAAATCAATTTTTAAAAAGCCTATGCATGTCAAAAAAAAAATCAACAGACCCAGGCTCTGTACATGCAAGCTCCAGGTAGTGACAATACTGATACTACCAACTGTATCCCATGACCCCCTGTGGCCCCTAAAATGAAACGCTTGGTCCTGACATTATATATTGCACAGAAAGGACAAACAAAGAGATCACAAGAGAAAAGAAACACGGGGAGTAGCTCATAAGGACGGGATAGAGCCAGTGCAAGGTGTCCTGATGGAGGCTGACGCTTACCCTTGCCACATCAGGTTGCTTTGCCTCCCCCTTCATTGTTATTTTCACAAGGTAGATCCCACTTTTGAAGCCTGCTTCATCGGACATTTCCTGAATCATCCTTTGTCTTTTCTGCCCCTGCAACTTCTGGATAAACCCCAACTTTACAATCAGCCTCTGCCCCTAAATCTGCATATATTACCTTCAATTCAAATGCCTTCTTCACAGGTATTTTTTTTTTAATTTTCCAAAACAGGTTGACAACATTGGAGGTTTACCTTTCTTAGCAGTTTTTGTAGCAGGGATCGGGTCACTGTCAGCCTGCTCTTCACTTCGTCTCACTTCCTCTTTGCTTTATTCAAACCTGTCCTCTTAAAAACAGTCAATTATTATGGAGTTTTGGAGGAAGAAGCCTTGTAAATGATGCCAGTTCCAGTAAGCTATAAGCTTTAGATTTATTTTCTATTTTTAGATCCGCCCTGTCATATGCCTGTCTTAAGATTTAAGCTCTTAAAGAAGAGGAAAGTTTTAATTCCTTGTTATGTTTTACCAATTAGCATAAACATTTAAATACCACAACAACCAAACCGTGGTAAATTTTGTCACAATCTCACATGTATGTTGAAGTCGATGGCTTGTATTTATTTTAAGTAGCCTGAATCAAATACGAGTGCCAAAGGGAAGTGATTTTCTTAACGTTTTATTCTGTTGAGATTTGGTTAATTAATTGTTGGGGGTATTCTTGCACACACAGACAGGGTCCTGTGGGTCTGCTTATCAAACACAATTAAGATTTTCTCTCATTAGCTTGTGCTGTGGGACTGAGCGCTCCATTGAACAGGACCTCTTTAATCTCAGTCCACAGGGTGCTATTTAAACTGAAGAGTTTTGTTTTGGAAGTGGTGTGATAATTCAGGCCAGCAGCCAGAATCATGTTGATTGGGTTAATGCCTTTGTGTGCATGTGTGTGAAAATGTTCTTGTCAGGGAGACATTGGTCCAGTCGGCCCTACAGGACCTCAGGGGATTAAAGGTGAACAAGGAGACAAAGGAGCAAAGGTATGTAATGTGAAATACTAAAACAGTTTAATCAGTCTCCCAGTCTAAGTTTAATTACATCTAACAACCGTTAAACAAATATGAGTATTGGTTGGTTTGTTTTATGTAGGGCAGTCCTGGTTTTGGGATTCCAGGTCAGCGAGGAGAAAAGGGTGAAAATGGCGAGAGGGTACGTGATTAAAAAAGTGAAGTTACCTGGATTGCTGTTAGTATTAATATTTATTAATATTTATTTATTTATTAATATTTAGCATGTTCTATCATTTGCAGGGGAATGTTGGTTTGTCTGGAAAACCAGGGCCCAAGGTGAGTAAAAAAGACCTCTCTTAAAAAAACCCCAACATCATACCCAAACATTGCTGTGTCACATTAAAGCTGTGCAAAACTCAAATACTTTCCTCATCAATATTATCGGCTTTGGCACATTTTGCTTATTTTTATGTGTCTTAGCTCACATTCATCTCAGTTACAATGGTACACTAACCCTAATTTCAAGGACCAGTGAACCCATAAACCAATGCCTCCCCACATGTGATGCACACAACATGAAATAGTGACCTGAGCTTCCTAAAATAAGGGCAGAACTCTCCCATCTGTGGGTATGTGTGCGTGGGGGACCCACCACCAAGTAGCTTCATTCATGCCACAACCAGCTTGCCAAGCATTTGCAGTCCCTCCCCTGCCAGCTCTCACTCAGTTATTTGCTGTTCAATAAAGAGGCTCCAGCATAAACTCCATCACTCATTGTCTCATTGTCATTGTCACTGTCTTGTGTCTTGGCGTCCTCCACACACAGCATCCAAATTCATCCTTTCTGCCAATCCTCAAATGCTGCTGACTAGAGCTGATAAACCTGAGCCACTACACCCCAATATGTGTTGCCAGTTTCTGACCCTACCTCTCTCAGCTAGTCAGCTACCACGACAAGACACAAAAGTGATGGTAGCTCACTGTATGGGAAGAAGCAGAGACACAGGATTAATTTAAAGAAAATGGGTGTTTATTGTACCCAAAGAAAGTCGGTCAAATTTACAAACTAAAATGTTAAGAATTAGTCCAATAAAAGAGGTCAACTAAATATAACACTACATAAACTAAACAAACAAAAAGCGTCAACTCAACAAAATGAGACAAAGGGAGCATATATATAAGGAAGCAAAGGGGGTAAACAAAATGGCTGCCACATTAAACTAAACAAATCAAAATCCCCCCATGACATCAGCAGATGTGGTCCATCCCAAAGAGCTGGCTCCAGCATAAAAGTCCTTTCAGCCCTTGGCCACACCTTTTGTCTGTGAACCAGGAAGTTCCCCTCCCACAACATCCAGCTGCCTCAAGTTTTCAAAGTTTTAAAGGCTGTTGACTATAAAGGGAAAAATAGACTGAAGTAAGGGAAAGTTAAAATGAGAACTGTTAAGCTTATCAAAGAATTTGTACATTGACTTTTTGTTATTTTAATTTGGATGTACCGTTTTCCATTGCGTTACTTTATTTCAAACTTGTTTGTGTGTTTGTCTAATTGCTTTAGTTTTATGTCTGTCTTTATTGTTGTCTTCACTGTTGCATTTGCCTTTGTTGGTAGCTCTCCTCTCCTCACATCACTTAGTCACGTATTAACCACTGTGTTTGTAATGTTCATTTTTTGGCACAATAAAAAGTAAAAAAATAAAGGCAACTGATTGTACAACACGCATTTGCACCACTTGTGCTGCTGCTGCCGATTATGTTGCGAAAAAGCCCAACTAGTTTCATAGAAGAACTATAAATAATCTTCTAAAATGTGTTAAATTTTATTTTAGGCTGGTCATGTAACTAATATAGAAGTCTTTGTGTGTTTGGTCAGGGTCACGATGGCTCCAAAGGTGACAAAGGAAATAATGGATTACCAGGAAATCCTGGAGAACCAGGATTAAGAGGTAAAGATGTAAGTAAATCCTGAATTGCTGTTACAGCAATGATACAAGTTTGTACCCGTAAATTTTATCATTACAAAAAGAATTCCAGGGGACATTTTTATATTGATTTAGAAATACAGAAAGTCCAAAAATGTCAAGAAAAGTCTTACTATGGTAACAACAAAACAAAGATTGCTGATAAATTATGCTTGTTTCCCCCTTTTCAATAGTTCACACTTTTTGATTTTTTCACTTTGTATTGACGACTTTTAACTTTGCAGGGCACATCTGGAACTAAAGGAGAACCAGGAATGAAGGTACAAACTTCAGCTTGATTGAGTTATTTTGTTCAAGATTTGATAGTTAAGTACTTGAGATGAACACAGTTATACGCTCCTTTTTAATCAATGCATCCATTGAACAATATAACCTCTTTGTCCTTGCAGGGGGAACTAGGACCAGCTGGGGAACCTGGTGATAGAGGAATAAGGGTATTTGATTTTTTTTTTTCTTCAAAGTAACCGATACTTTTGACAATTGAAAGGATAAAGGATGAGATTTATTGTCCCATAATACAATATTCAGGCATAGGTTTAACCAATCAGAAGGAAGAAATATGTATCTGTTCAGTGTGGTTGCAAAAAACTGTTGAAAAAAGTTGAGTGGATTTGCATCTGTGGATCTATTTACACATTTAGAAACTTTGTAGCAACATTAGCTGTAGTAATGTGTCAGGATGTTGCTGTGATTTGTTCCCTGCAAATAAATAAATTTCTAATATCAATTAACATTAATTTAAATTTGCAGTTTCACTCAAAGGCTTTCATCAAGGCAACAAAACATGGCTATTCATTGTGTTTAATTTCTTATTTATGTGTATTAGGGTCCATTGGGATTACCGGGGAGACCAGGAGACCCAGGAGAAAAGGGGGACTCTGGGAATCCTGGCCTGCATGTAAGTCCCTGATATTGTATCAAATGACAGGCTATGACCATAAATAATGGCAATAATCGGATTGATCTGCTTTGCTTTGAGAAAGCTTTTGGTTTCTTTGTTTCAAGGGTGCTGATGGGAAGAAAGGAGACAAAGGAGAGCCGGTATGCTTGTTCCGTATTGATGTTTGTTCTTTCACAGTTTGACGCACTTTGACCATTCTTCTCTGTCACCCACCATGTAACTTCTTCACAACCTGCCATCGTCCTGTGACTTCATTGTTCCCACGTTGATATTCTCAGTGATTAAGTCTGATTATTTTTGTGTGTGCTATACTTCAGTGCACCTGTTGGTTTTTCTTTTGTCATGCAGAAATGTGTTTTCCAGTGTGACTTATAAGATTTTAACTCGTGTCCTCTTGTGCTTCTTCTTCTGATCATGCTGCTGTGGTCACAAAGGGAAAACCTGGACCTCCGGGAACACAAGTAAACAACGCTCTTTATCTTTTCTGTCAGCTTCTCATCAGTTCAGCCATGTTTGACAGGGGCACTGGTTGCAACAAAGCTTGAACAATAAAAGATGAAAAAATGCTGTCCCACAAGACTTTGTATTATGAGTATCTAATTTTAATTAAATAAAACTGTACATCACAATCAACTTTGTTTCTGATTTTGTCCTTACAGATCATTGGAAATAACAATGAAATGGTTCGAGTGATCAAGGTAACTTCAAGAATAACATGCATCCTGATTGTTTTGTTGATTTGACTCTTGTGTCAGAGGACATTGAAAATTCTCTTTCCACTCGTCCTTTCAGGGTGAACCAGGAGAGTCAGGTCAACCTGGATTAAGAGGAGAAACAGGACTTCCTGGACCAAGAGTGAGTTTTTAATGCTTATGTCACATATCACAAACCTACATTCAGTAAGATACACACATGGCATACAATACCTTAATGCTGCATTCATGGGTCTCTTCAGACTTTGCATAAGTCTGACTCAAGTGTAAGCTGATTTAATTTTAGAGCTCAGAAATGAAGGTCATGGAGCCTCATGATAATTCTTGTGAGTGTGATATCTTGAAAACGTTTTGAGGGCTCCTTCAAACTTCAAATATGTTTCCTTGATTGAAATAAACTGATCAGATTTTTGAAGTCAAAGCTAGTAAGTCTCATGGTTGTCACTTGCTTGTGATCATAATATCTATCAGGAGGTCAGGGAAAAGGATGCAATTGCAGACCCGGGTTTCTTAAAGGTCTTAAAGGGATAAACATACAGCAAAGCACCTGAGCCTGGATTTGAAACCGTGCTGACCACAGAGCTGTGAACACAGGGCTCCCTGGCTAACACCTCAGCGCTTAGTTGATTTCTAGCATTTTTATTGTATGTATTGAGTGCAAAAGGCTGCTGTTTCGATCTAATATGGAAAAAATATTTGATATAACAAAGAGACAAGCCAAAGCATTCATGTCCTGAGAGAGCATGGGTACATTTTATTTTACTTACTTTCCATTGATAGCAATGTACTTTTTTGTTGTTATTTTAGAGATCTTGAGAAACTGGCACAACTTTATGACTCATTAGCTTTTTATCCAAAGATTATAAAAGTCAAAATGTTGAGAAAGGAGCTAAATGTTTCTTTTTATCACAGCAAAACAGTAAAATCAGATACAAGGATTTATGTCTGCAAAAGGCTTCGTTAATCATAGACTTTTGTGACCCTCTGGAAAGACATCCAAGCCCCAACAATGGATCCTTGACTAAATAATTTAAACTTTTAGTTCTCTCCTGGGGAAAACGATATGTTGTTGACTATTTTATGCCCCTATTGGGTTGTTTTCTTCCCCATGTAGTTGTTGTTTTTGTGTTCTGTATGTTTGTAATCTCTTAATGGAGTTTACATTCGGTTCTGTCTTTAAAACCTTTGACCAGGGAAATCACTGTTTTTCTACAGGGTCCAGAGGGGAAACCTGGATTACCTGGATCATCTTTTGTAAGTGTTTACATTGAACTGGAATTCTTAATCTTCTGCTGCCTGTCATTTAACAAACATATACCAAAAAATGTGTTTGTATTCTAAAGACTCCAGGTTTCACTTTATACAGTGCTTTCTTTTCTCTATCAAAGAAAGATTTACTTATTAAAGATGATGCCTACATCCTGAAGCAACAAGACATGGTTTTAGAGAAACTGCTGTTCTCTTTTTAAGAATCATTGAAAGCCATGGGACAGATGACCTATTTAATAAGACTCTAAAAAGGCAGAGAGGAAAGGAAGTGGAAAAAAATGTGTGTACATGTTGTCAGTAAAGCACATCTTTAATGATAAATGATAAATATGACATATATGGCTAAATTATATATTTATTTCTTTGAATATGTAGCAAAATGATCACATTTATACTTGAATAAGCCATCATGGAACAGTTCATATGACCTCATGAGCACCTGTCTTTTTCTACATCTTTTCTGTTTAGTATTTGATGATTTTCTGTTGTTCTTCATCAAAAAACTATGAATAAAATGTTTTCAGAAATGTGTTTGTCTTGTCATATCAAACGCTTTCCATTGCAGGGTGGTTCTGGTCTTGATGGTGTCCCAGGAAAACCAGGAATAAAGGTTATAGGAACTTCACACAGTTATAGATAAATTGTATCATCTGTGAGCATCCACTGATCTATTAAACATGTAAGGTCTTTTGTAATTTCTGTAGGGTGACCCCGGAAAGAAAGGAGAGCCTGGTCAAGTGAGTACAACACCATTTTTAAACTGTTTCAGTTGTTCATACATGATTGACCAAAGATGAAGAAAAATCAGTTTGCTCCAATATCAGAGACAAATTATCTGATGTGTTTGAAGCACTTTCTTACATGAAACATATTTTAGTCATTTTGTGAAAGGATTATTCACAGACAAATTATTAAAATTAAAAAATATTAATAAATTATTCTTTCTGTTTTTATTTTGTATTTTTTGTAAATGTTATCAGAGGGGAGAGAAAGGAGACCAAGGCCGGGTCGGGATTGCAGGCATGCCTGGTTTACCAGGGACACCAGTAAGTGCTGCTTACAGTCATAATACTGTTGGCATAAAATTAGAAGGCCTGTCATTTATTTGAAGATTTAGAGGACAGGTTGTTTTGCCTGAGGCCTCCTCATTTCTGTTTGATGATTTTCAGGGAAGACCTGGCATTGATGGGAAGAGGGGCGTTCCAGGAAAAGATGTGAGTGGCATTTTTATCTTTAGAAAAATGAAAAAAAGAAATTTCCTGGATGAAACCAAATGTATTACGTTTATGCTCAAATCTGAGCAATCTATGGACATGTTTGTCAACAATATATTAAAAATACTATTACATTAGTTTAACTGAAGATACATTTTCTTTTTACAGGGAGAAAGAGGACCTAAAGGAGAGGATGGCAAGAAGGTGGTCCTTTAAATGTTGCACAACCTACTTAAAAATCTCAAACCTATATTTTTAACTGCATTTGTTGTCTTTTGTTTTTGTTGAAGGGAGAAAAAGGAGATTCAGGTGCTAATGTAAGCAGCCTTGATATAAAGGAAAAGTGACACATTCATTTTTGAGACAAAGGTTGCGGATTTCTAGCATCTTCCTTTCTCCACAGGGTAAAGATGGCAGTAAGGGGGATCCAGGACCCCCAGGTTTGCCTGGTAAACAGGTTCTTGTAACGGCTGAGGTAAGAAAATCACCTGAAAGTTTTTTTGAAGAGGGTAAAAGATGTAATAGTTCAAGTTTGGTTTCTTTAATATTTAGAGTTTTATATAACCATAATCAGCATTTCTCATTTCTTCATGCTGTTGTTAAAAAAAGAAACAATTTATTTACTTGGATCTATTCCCAGGGTGCCACTGTTGACGAAATTCGACAAGCATTCCCAATCCCGATGGGTCCCCCAGGAGCTCCTGTGAGTTTGATGCTTGCACTCGACATGTTTGTAGATATTTATAGCTTGTGAATAATGGCACATTATTTCAGCTGTTACATGGAATAATAGTATTTGGCTTGCACGGTATCTGAGTCATCATACAGCCGCGGTTATGACTGTATTGCTTTCATTGTGGGCTGGGATGAGTTTTGTCCTTATCTGCATACAGATAAGCTCCATGTCATGTATTGTAGATGCATGTTCCAATGTGTTGCTCCTTTGTTTTTATGTGTTTAGGGTTCACCAGGAATGAAGGTAAGACGGTGATTGGGATCATAATGAATTTCAGTCATTAAAAGAATAGAATTATCAGCTGTGGTGCTCATTTGCATTTCTTTTTTTGTGTGTTTGCAGGGTGAGAAAGGAGACAGGGGCCTTAAAGGAGACAAGGTACTCCTTTAACTTGATTCTTAACCAAAAAATGTTTATGGAAATTACATTATATTCACTATGATTACTGTTATGTTTCTGCAGGGAGATGCTGGAGCTCCAGGAAAATCTATCAACATGAAGGTGAATACAAATAAAGAGATGTCTCCCTTAAGACACATTTTCTCTTTTTTGCACATTAACTGATGTTTTTCTGCCATTTTAGGACATTGAAGTGATGTTTGAAGCCTATGGAATAAGGGTGAGACTAACTTTAACTGAGTTTGAAGTAACAATTTGTAATATTATCCAAGTTTGACCTTCTTGGCTGAACTTTTCTTTCCTCAGCTACCCCTTCTGAAGGCTTTGATTGACAGGCTGCTGCAGGATGGGATAGAGGAGCTGCTTCAAATTCTCGTCACGTCCAAGAAAACAAAAGGAAATAGTCGCACCTCCAACGTCATCACCGAGTACACAGTGCGTAGAAGTCAAAGAGAGGGAAGTGTGTCAGAGCTATTTTGAACATTGAACATTCCTACTGTCACATGAATGATTAAAAAAACAAACACTTCATTTTGAATAAGGCACATACTTATATTCATTATTAAACCTTATAGAAAGTCCTTAGAAGAAGCATAAGCAGCTCCAGGACATCATCTTAGAAAGCTGAAATAAACTTTTCTTGTCTTTATGCCAGCTACAGCACAAGGTCATGTAGCCTCATTGTCATCCTTCTGTCATGAAGTGATATCTCATCAACACTGAAAGAGATTTTCCTTAATCTTTTCACAAATGTCAACGCTGACTCTAGGACAAACTAATTCAGAATTCAAGGTCATGGAGCTTCATGTTCTTGCTTCATGGGCTTTTTTCTTTGGTCAAATTCAAGGTCATTCCATGAGTGTAAATGTGATATTCCAAGAACGGAATCAAAGGTTACTGTCATTATCCCATGAACGCCCTTTCTGGCTGTAAGATAAACTCAATAGATTTATTGGGCTCTAATTTCCTGGCGCAGCGCAGGGTGGCACACCCCGCGCAATGGTCATTTCGTCTGGTGCACCACTGTGCGCAGCCAATTTGGCACATTCGGTAGACCGGCTGAGATCGGTGTGGCGTCCAACCAGGGGGAGGTGTCGACAGATTCAGCTTGGCGCAGTGACAATGTCGTGTCAAAACACTGCATGGAATGTGCGCTGAAAGCTCGCCAGCTCCAACCTGGTCTATTCTCGGCGCAGGCGAAGCGCGCCCGGTGCAGTGGTAATTTGGCTGACAGGCGCACAGTGCGCACGTCACCAAAACCTCACAGGTAGGTATCCAGAGTGGCAGTGCATTCTTTGTGGCATTTTGCATGCTACACAACATAGCCTTACGCCATGGATGCCACTTTGACCTTATGAAGGAGACATTACAGGACTTCAGACGGAGAGAGGCCGAACTGCATGTGTCGTATCAACAGGGAGAGCAGCAGAGCTCACGGGAGAGGAGAGACCACCTGGCTGCGAGTATATGCCTGCTGTTTAGGAGGAAACATTAACACAACACAATTGGGGAGTCTTAAAGCTCAGCATAAATGTCCACTTTAAATAACAAATGAAGCAATTGGATTTTGAGGGTCATAGTTCATGTTCATGGAGTTCCAGTTTTCATCCCTCCTTGTATATATAATATCTATGGTAGACTCTGACAGATCTGTGAAACTTAACATGAATGTTCTTTCTGACTGAAAGTAAAAGTAATACTGTACTATAAAAGTCAAGCTGATTGAGCCTCCTGTTAATGTTCTTCAAGATTCTTTATACTTTATACTCAATCGTCTATTTTGACTTGAGAATTTACTAATCAGGATGTGGACAACAAAGGTCAAGGTCATCTAGCCTTATCACCCCCCTTACCTGTGAATATTATATTTCCCATATGCTTTGAGAGATTATCTTCAAACTTTGGTAAATTGGCTTTCTGGCTTAAGAATGAACTGATCAGACTTTGGACTTCACATGTATAGGTTTTTCACAGTCATTTTCATTTCTCGCTCGTAAAATGTCAAACCACACGGCCACAGAAGCCACCACAGCCCTCTGTCTTGACCTTGTCTTTGTTTTTTCTTATAGAGTTCTTTAAAGTTTGAGCTCACCGGCCAGCCTACGTCAGAGTTGGACTCCGTTGATGACACTGAATTTCCAGCTGTAAGTCACTGAAACCTTCATCTTAAGTTTTTAAGATTTATTGAACCAAACAGGCAGATGTTTCACTTTTCTATTCACACATTCTCACTTTCAATGACTCCTTCTTTTGCCTCGAAGAACCCTTTGAGTGAAACAGCAGAGGAAGCGACCTTATTGGCTGACAGTTTGCTGAACAGGGAGCGAGAGTTTGATCGTGTTGAGAAGAAGTTAAAAGGACAGGAGAGGGATGGAGCATCTTCTATCAAAATTAATCAGACTGGTGTCAATTCTACTTTTAATTATACTACAACCCAGGAGGTAAGAACATTTTATAATTAGGCATGACAACTTTTAATGCAAAAATCTATTAAACGATTGGATTCATGCTGAGAGTACTTAGCATGTAAATCATTTGTAATTACGGAGATTGTTGAAGAGACTGTTCAATAAGCATCCAAAAGAAAGTAAATTGAACATAAATTGATGTTCTTTAGAAAATAGGTTGCTCACCACCTTGGTTTTACATGATTTTCTCTGTATATCCAACATTTTTAGACAAACCTGTAGAGATAGAGATAAAGTATTAGTAAAATATTCCATCAGCCTTGTTTTGTGTCAAGAGACCTTTATTTTTGACGTCATTTGTGTCGTATCAGCTGCCTTAAAACTGCTGCTAACTAAAATGTGCAAATCAGACTGTTTCAGGTTCACCAGAAGGTGTTGTAAAAACAGTCGTCCTCACTCAGGAGGACTCTCTGAAGACTTCAGGGCAGAAGAAGAGAAACAGGGAGCGAGGGAAGGTAAATCCACAATGGGCATGCAAGTTGTTCAAGAAATACTATTGTCACATTTCTTATATCAAAACTAAAACATTAAATGATGAACATTTTTAACAAGTTTAATATTTTTTCTGATTGATAACATAACAATAATACAAAAGGAGCACACAAGCACGGCATATTTCAGTTTAAATTTTTGCCCTCCAAGCACTTGCTGATTTTAACTCTTGTGACCTTCATGTTAAATCATTTTCCAGAAGGTTACGGCAAAAAAAATATCACTGTGTTTGATTACAAGCCTCCAAAGACTGGAATAAGGTGTTTTCATGCAATAATATAATGCTTTTCTAATAATTAAAAAGCGAAAGAAACATGTAAAAACATCAAAATTAGTAGCTCTCTGGAGGGCAGGAATGACCAACTTAGTGTTATTTATGTATCATTTACAGCAAGTATTCAATTAACTTTAAAGGTGTAATATACAGTATATTGAATCATAAGCTACTGTGGTAGGTTAGCTTATTTTACCTTTAAAGAAAACAGAACAAGTTCAATTTGAGAGCTCAATGAGAGAGTCTGTTCTGATATGTGTAATTTTAAAAACATGAGCTGAAACACGCTATCGTGCCTGTGTGCCCCTCAACAAACAGACCTGAACCGTTTGATAACTGAAACACTAAAGTTTTCTAATCATCTTCATGTAACAGTATGACATAAATTGTGTATTTATTAACTGCTTATTTCCCATTTTAGTAGCTCTCACTTTAGTGGAGCGGGTAACTGGAAAATCATGCAAATTATGACACAAGAAGTAAATTTGGCACAGTTATTCTAAAGGATTTTCCAAGCTGGCCGCCATCTTGGGTTTTCAAGTGGCCAATTAGGCAGCACTGAGTGGTCCCTTGATGCTAAATTTGGTGCTTGTATCATCATTTGTACGATTCTTTTAACATTTGACTTTACCCGCTCCACTGCTTAACATATGCATCATCTCGTAATTTCCATACCTGATCAACAACATCTGAAGCATGTTTTCTCTCCTCGACTTTGAACTCCTTAACTAGGGCAAAGGAAATAAAGGACGACATAAGAGGCAGAGACAACGCCTGGTAAATGTCCTTGAAGGGGGTCAAATTCAAAACTGGAAAAATAACTCCACCTTTTCCCTAACTTTACAAAAATAAACAAGACTAACAAAGCAAACTCACCCAAACACAGATTCTAATGCTTACTAATGCGAAGGTGACATTAACATAATAGTACTTTGGTAGAAATACAGTGTTTGGTACTAAAATTTAACAGAAAAGTCATAAGAAACTAACATAGTTTTAGATGTAACAACATAATTAACCAACTATTTAATACCTGGTGTTTTGACTAAAAGCATGCATTTGTCTCATGTGTGTCTCATAATTTTGATAACAGGTTTGAAACTTTTGATTAACCGGCTGCTTTATCATCGCTTGGCTTTGTCATCTTCCAGCCACTGACACGAATGATTAACAATGATCTGTAACTGTATCCTACTCTAATTCTTGTCATGTCTCCTTCTTCCAAAGACAAGTGACGAAGACAAGAGAGACAAAGACGAGGAGGGGGAGTTTTTAAACGGCGAAGAATACAGCTATGAGTACGAGGTGGGCAGCAGCTGCAGTAAATGAGTAATTTGTGAGCGGTGGGAAACTTCAATTTAAAGCAATGATGCGTCAGGGTTGTTATGGGTTTGTTGTTGTGGGTGTCTCCTTGTTAACAGACCTGTCAAACTCATAATGAGATTGCATTTTTTTACAGTCTCATCAGTGCCCACACGAAACTCCAGTGAGAGTTTGGTTAATGGTACACCCACTACATGAATTAATTATTAGAAATAAATTAGTTTCTCATAACAGCCCTAAGAAATGCTCTGTGTGTCATACTGGAGCCCCTGTAGTTAGTGAATGTGTAAAAGTTTTTCTTTTATATCTTTGTAAACAGGGAGAGGTTCATCCAGATGACCCAACTGTGCTTCAGGAGAGAAGAGAACACAGACAGGTAAGTAAGCTTCAAACTGCACCACCTTTACTTGGACCTAATAATGGACTTTATTCAAAAAGAGATGGGACATGGTATAAAAGATGAAAAAAAAACACATTAATTTGAAAATCCTCAAGCTATTCACTTTAAATGCGGCACAAAGACTAAATATTTCTTGTCTAAAGTTGATAAGTATTATTATAACTGCTGTTACTGTTGTTATCATTATCCTTAGATATAAACACAATCTGATTTGATACCTACAACACAGGAGTATGTTAACTTATCATGTTTCATCAGCTTTTCCCCTAACAACACAGTGCAAGCAACTGGGATTGCTGAATTACTGAAAGGGGTATTATTTTCTATTCCTGCTTAGTTTACATCTTAAGTTGCGATATTTACGTGGTCATATTTTGTGCCTAAAAATGCACCGTATGTTTTTAATGGGAGACAGGTCTTAACTCAATGCAGGCCTGTGTGGTGCCCACACTCTTTCACCGTAAGCTAATATTAAGGTCTTCCTGGTTCCCATACAAATGTATTTCAAAGCAGATAGTGCGCTCACTAACTGTTGCCCATGCAGCCTTTCACATAACCTGATACACTCATTGATTGTGGTCAACTGAACCTTTTCAGTGCTTCTTGTTTTTCCCCAATTATGGTGTCATCTGCTATAACTTACCTGTGGACTTTTCCAAGTGTTTCTGAGCATTTTTCTACTTTCTTATATGTCCAAAAGTCGGCAGCGTTTATCAGTTTGAACATTTGATAACTTGTTTTTGTGCTGAAATCGATGAAATTAATGTCAAAAGAGATTTGCACATCTCTGTAATTTGTTTTACTCCAATTGTACTCAAAGAGCAAAGAGGGTTTGTAAAATATGTCTCTTGTTTTGTCATCTGCAGCTGCAGATCCATACAGATGAACTCTCAGTTCAAGAGGATAAAAAGGTGAATAGTAATCAGTCTCTTACAAAATCTCTTTAGCTTCACAAGGCTGCACTCTGATGAAACTGGAACAGAGACAGCTGAGCTCAGTTATGTGCTGCACCTGAAAAATAATCTTATACTTATTCCATTTTTTTTCTCTTCATAGAAGGAGTATTTACCCACACTCAGTCCTGCCCAGTTAGGAGAACTGTTGGAAACCTCCAGTCATCCTTCACCATCAAGCATAGGGACCGATACTTCACTTCATGTATGTTTTTCAAACCAAATCTGAGACACATTGATTTACTTTGTTGAGTTGTTTTTTTCCTTTCTTTTTTCATTTGTTTTTATATATATTTCTGTAATTTTATCAACCAGAGTGGTTAAAGAAAATGCATACAAAACATTTACAGTACCTGTTCATGTGCATCAATTACTAAATAATGAAATGTGAGCACACTTGATCCTCAAGAAAAGGAAAAGAACAAGCTTTGTGACAAAGATAAAACAGGAAAAATGATAAACAAATTATGGAGTACGCACAGATATAAAATATGGTATGTACAAACTGCAAAAATCAGTTTTCTCTGCTTTTAATATTGTGAGAAGAAGCTTGAGGAGCAGAAAATATGACACCTTCATCTAAACTCCCAGTTCACAGAGAAATATGCAATGCCTCTTTAAAGAAAATGCCCCTTAAATTGCTCTGTTTATTACTTCCTGGTGTTTATGATGTCATAGCCATACAGCCTCCACCTACATATGTGTTTTCTGCTCATCACAGGCAAACAACATTACTGTTCTGTAAGTCCGCTCTACGGCCTATTACCCCTCCTCTCCCCTCACATCAGGCTTTGTTTTCATGTTTTTTATTCCTCTTGAATTATGATTGATTATAGACACTCAAAACATGGTGTAAACAATCATACGTTTACAAGTTCTTCCATGAGGCTCACTTGTGCCAACATCTTTTTATTTTCTCATCAAAACTGTCCCTTACTTTTCTGTCTTGGGGTTGTAACCTTTAAAATGTAAGGTGGCTGAGTAAGATTAGCAAGACAATACATAAATAGACCAAATACAAAAAAGGGTACGATAGGAAAATAACAGAAAAAATAACAGAAATAGTAATCATAATAATAAGTAGTTATATAATTAAAAAAGAAAAGACAAACTATAAATAATGAAAGATAGTAAAATAAATAAATGAGTAAATAAACTGCAGAAACAATATGTGAAAAATAAAGGGAGCATTAGAATTTGTCTATATATTTCTAGTCATTATTATATTTGGATTTCAAGTTCTGGTGTCAAATAACAAAACATTACACAACACACACTTAGTAGGAGAGACTGCAGTTTCCAACCCATTTGTATGTCTTTCATTTGAATTCTTGTCTTTGGGATTTAGTAATTTTATTATTTTTTTTTTTAACATTATTTCACTTTTTTCACTTCTATAAGTGCAAACATTCACAAGGACGTGTTAGCTTAGCCATTACATGAATAACATTGAAGCTGAGTCTCATTGCAGACCAGGGTCACACCACCCTTAATATTCAACCAGAAAAATAACAACATGGATTACAAATCATTATCAATTCAGCTATTCCTGCAGAGATGTGAGTTTTATAAAGGATGACTATGTTTATGTTTACTGTTGGATGTCCCCTTCCTTCAGGTCACCTCAACAACCACAGAGCCACTGTCACGATTCATGGATGAAACAGAACAGGTACATGCACAGCTGATCTTGTTGTCTTTCATTTCACCTGCCTTTTATTGATTGAAGCTGAACAAAGTACTTCCTCTTCAAAGTGTTTACAGCCACATTTCTATCTCCTTTTTCTTTCATGTCACAAGCAGGATGAAGTGTCATTACCTACACCTCCCACCTCAACAGAAGAACCGAACAAGGTAGAGTCATGCTCAGTTTGCAAGCTTCAGTCTTTCTTTACTGAATGTACCTTAAGGGAGCTGCATGCCTGGGAATGCAAATCTCTGATTAACACTCAACGTAAGAGTCTTGAAATAACTGACAGGTGCTTGAAATACAGTGTATTGTCCTTTAGAAATAAAGTATGCTTTATGTGAAGTGAAAGAAGCTTTTTTGGACTTATTTCAAAACTTTTTCTTCTTTTCATCTTCTTGTGAACATCTCACCAGTGCAAACATGTTTGTATAAGGCTAATATGAGCACAGTTTATCAAATATTGTTAATTAGAAAGCTGAAGCATGAACCAAAAACAGCATGCTTATTGTTTAACCTAAAGCATGCCTGAGTGGGAATGAGACGAAAAATGAAACCTATAGTCCGCTCTTGAGGAATGAATAACTACCAAATACAATAAATATTCCAGAGAGTTAATTTTAATACTTTGTCTCTCTGCTTTTGTCTGACAGGATCTTTCATAATTCCCAAGAGACTGTGACTGTAGAGTGTTAAAGAATTCTTAAGAAAACACACAGCACATGGGAAAACAAACTGTGAAGTGTTGTGCTGGTGAGGAGCCCTGATGCTGAGCAACATTTCATGAGGAAGGACTTCTTTCCACACAGAGACAGTGTCTCCTATCAGACTTTATGATTTGAGGGCTCCTTTTGGGAAGGTAGAGCTCGAAAAAAAATCTAATCGTCTCCTGTAGGCTGGATTCTTTTTGTTTTACGTTATCATCAATGTAAACAGCAGTGTATCTTTATCTTACTCTGATAATTTATTTATTAAAAATATCTTTCTTCAACATGGAAACATATTTTTTTCTTAATTTGCTCTGAAGTTTTATTTATTGATCCTTTAAAATATCCTTTATGATATCTGTAACAAACACCTTTGAAATGCATTAAGAAAGTTGTGCTTTTAGTATAATTCTCATTAAAACCAGCATCTTTCCACTGGTGAAATGTCCTCTGTTTTCCACTGTTCACCCTGTTTTTATTGTTTTTTGCATGTATTCCTGAGTAAAAATGGTTCAGTAACTTTAAAAGCAAGAGTGTGTCTTCATTTGTTATACTTTCAAATCAAGCACCACAGACTCATATTTTCTGTCTTTTAAAAAGAGAAACTTAATACAATTTACAATGACTTTGCTTGTTTTTTGGGCATATGTCAGGTGAATCAGTCTCACGTCAGGGTTAGGAAAAGTGCCCATTGGCCTGACTCTATGGTAAGTTTCATATCATTTTGTAGAGAACAGTTTTACAGCAGTAAAAAGGGAGGAGTAATTAATTTTTTCATATCATAGGTGTTCATGCCAGGTGCCCCAGGTGGAAGAAAACACTTCAAGGATTCCTTAGAAGTAACTTTTTCCAATATCTCAAAATCAAGACAAGCAAATGACTTCACTTTTTTCATTTCACCTCCATGCTCATGTCTTTGGACACATGTTTTCTGTCCACTTTTTCTTTTCTTGCTTTGCAGTTTCCATCATCTGGAGCTCGAGGTTACAATCATTGGAATGTAAGTCTGCAACCTAGAGAGAAATGTAATGTCTGTGAGACAGTTTCTTTACTAAAGTAGAGTTGTCAGCATCATCAGCTTATACACAATATGACCAAAGTCCTTATTAACCATCTGTTTTTTTAAAAAGCTATTGTTATTTTGCTGATAAAGTACCACCTATAGTAAAGCCTCTGTAGCAGAGCAGCAGCTGAATGCTTCTCACGTTAGAGGCTTACTGCTTTAAAATAATGTTAAGTCAGGACACTTCTGCTTTTTTCACAGTAGCTTACTTGTTTCATTGTTCTATTTAGCTTTTTTCCCAAAGTTTCAATCTGTGGAAAATTCTTTTTTTCTCATAAAATTCATGACACCACCCACCTGTAGTTTTTTCCTGTCATAAAGTACTACGAAGCAAGAGACAAAAAGTACTCAGCATCATGTTTTATCCCTTTCCCCTGTTAAAAGGACAGGGGCACCAAGTATTAAAGACATATTATTTTACATTCTTTCTTGATGTTTATCTTAATCAACATAAGAGTGCAATATTTCCCATTGCTGTGTTTGGCACTTCACAATGTGCAAATTATGTTACGATGGGAGAAAGATCTGAACTGCACGCATGCGGTTCTCAATCAAATAATGGTTGGCAAGTATTTGAAACTAAGATATCCTGTTCTTACTCACATTTTAAAGTACATCCTATCTTTTTATGGAAATGGGATTGCAATATCTTTTCTTTCATTACATTAGTAACTTAAGAAACTATTATGAATTGATTGAAAAGGTTGTGGCAATTAATCATAATTAGAATTAGAATTAGAAATTTAACAATTAATTACACTTAAGATAATAATTGTCTGATAGCCCTTTTTAAAATGACAACTTCAGATATACTTCATATTTGAACATAAAATGTTTGTGTCCCTAGAGGAAAAAACAAGAAAACCCAAATCTTCACATGCACACCAGGAGTCAGAGGCAACAACATAAGGAGAGACTGCGGCACAGTGATCCAGAAAAAGAAATTAACACTCAAACTCAAGCAGGAGACAAGGAGCAGGGTAAAAATGAAGAGGTGAAGAAATTGGAAGAAGAACAATACCCTGACTATGAGGAGGAGGAGAGGAGTGGAGACTACGACTGGGAGACCGAGGAGGACATTGATCGAGAGAGGGGAGGAGACATAGAGGACGACCTGGAGAGAGAAAGAGAGAAGGAGAGGTTAGAAATGGAGAGGGAGAGACAGGAGCTGGAGAGAGAGAGGGAGGCCGAGCTGGAGCTGGAGAGAAAGAAGATGGAGAGGGAGAAAATGGAGAAGGAGAAAGAGGAGGAAAGGGAGAAAGAGCTGGAGAAAGAGAGGACAGAGCAGGAAGGAGAGAGAGACTTGGAGAGGGAGAGGGAGGAGTGGGAGAGGAGGAGGGAGGAGATGGAGAGAGGGAGGGAAGGTGGTTATGGTGAGGAGACTGGACAGCCGTACCCTTACTCTCCAGAGTATTTTTTCCTGAAGGTAAGAGCACAAAGAATTCACCCAGCACACTTGTTATCATTAAAACTCCATTCCTAAGATTTGCAATAAATGCCCTTTTTAATGCAGACTGTTGTTTCACTGAATAGGGACAACCAGGTGAGAGCGGCCAACCTGGATCAAAGGTAGCTAAAGTTATTCAAACAATAATATATTTTTTCTCATTGTTGCAATATTTTCAACCTTTTCCCTACAACTCAAACCACAACGATTGTGAGTGGCCCAAAGTGGTGCGGCCCAATCAGCTTCCTTTAAAGCTGGAAGAGGTGGGAGCTCGTATGGAGATTAGCATAGGTGCTAACGGCTTCAGTAGCAGTTTTATCAGATATGGACCACATTTCTTAAGTAGATGAAAAACAAACTACAACACTGAAAGCATTTCTTGATGGACAGGATATTTTCGTGCAACTTCCCACATGTTTTGGTGAGAGTTTGTCCGACAGAGTGGCTTACGCGGCCAGTAGTGCCTGCTGACTACATTATCTGATTGGCCCATAATGAATGTGACTGACAGGACAATCATTCAGTCACCTGCAGAATTGTTTTTTAAAGGTTCTGCCCATTCCCAAATACTGCATTGGTGGCACAGTTTGAATGTGCTTGGTCAGTAATCAGTAGGTTGCAGGTTCAAGCTCAGACTCAGCTGTCACATGGCGATGTGTCCTTGGGCAAGACACTTAACCCTAAGTTACTCCCACTGTTGCATCAGTGGCGTGTAAATGGGTATAAAAGGGTGTGAATTTGTTAGTTGATTCTGATGGACAACTGACATAGAAACTCCAACCATCAGTGAGTGAATGGGTGTGAATGGGTAGATGTGACCCAAGCTGTGAAGCTGCTGTCATTTACCATTAACTTTCTATGGGCTGTTTACCAGATGGACAAGTGAAATATATTGAACAGTCCATCTGGTAGGTCAGATTACAATCACATTTTAACTATCAATATACTTTAAAAACACTTTAAGGACATAAATATTATTAAAGCGGAAAGGCTAAAAACTCAACAGTCTAGCAGCTTAGCAAACTTTTTGTTCTCTAAGATCACCTTTGAAATAATATTAAATTGGGGGGAAAATGATCATGTGAAAACTGAATCAAATAAAAATAAACTGTAATAAACTTTAATCTCTAACTACTTATCGCCATTTCGTTGTATTTTTTTTGGCTTTGGTGCTTTTCTGAAAAAGTCCTTTTCAAAATATTCAGGTCAAACCTATGAACAGTTAGTTTGTTGTTCACAACAAATTGGAATAGCACATGCTTTCTTGCAAGGGCATTGTTTTGGTACATGGGGAAAAGCATTTAAGTACAAATCTCTGTGCTTTTCCTACAAATGACATGTATGTGCTTGCTAAACAGAACCCAAAGCTTAAATATGTATACACACATACACATATATATATGTACTCGTTATTATTATTATTATTATTATCATTATTTTATTTTAATTTTATTTTATTTTTTTCATTTATTTTTTTTACCGCTGTAGCAGAACCAGGCTTGAGCCAGGAAAATGACAAAACCCCACAACTTTAGAGGACAAAAATGACCAAAATTGGACAAACTACTGTGAGTGGATCTAAAATACTGGACAATACAACACTGGAAAAAAAAAATCATTAAATTTGCTTCTATTGTGATAGTTGAAATCTCTGTGAACTGAAACTGAAAATCTCACAGACTACATCTTTTGTATATAAAATCAAAAATATCCTTAGGAGATGGCACCAATAAATGAAAGAAAGGAGCATGTTTAATTTTGAGTGAACTGGCCCTTTAAGGTAAAACATCCTTTTATTTTGTCTGGATTTACTGAGTCACCAGCAACCGTCCCGCTGATTTTAAGTGTCACTATCATCATCCTGAGATCACAGAGCCAAAATTGACAGTTGCCACATAAAATTAACCACCATTTCATAAAAGTATCATCACCGCTCTCCCCTCCTACCCACGCTGCATCAGTCAGTGACATCAGAAGTTGTGTTGCTGTCTCGCCTGTCAGTGTGAGCCCGTTTGACTCCAGGCTTTTGATGTCCCCATGTCTCTATTTCTTGTTTGACTGAGAGACAACAGCTTAAGTAAGCAGACATTAATGATCCCCCTTGTTGAGCATGCAGGGAAGTTTTATTATGACTCTGCGTAGGTTTATTTTGGCTCATGTGCGCTTCTTAACTGATGTGCACTCTGTTTTAGGGTGAAATTGGAGAAAAGGGGCAAAAGGTAAACACTATTTTTTATTCAAGAGATATTTTTTAAGAGTGGAACATGACAGTTTACATTTGAACTGTAAAAAAAAATAGCATTAAAGTAATATTTTGTGTTTCAGGGAGAGCCAGGCATGGGCCACAGAGGCCCTGAAGGCCAGGCCGGCCCCCCAGGACAGAAGGTGAAATTCTTGGATTTTACGCTTTATAAAATGTTTAAAAAAGTAGAAAATCTTAATCATAACTTTCCTCCTGAATCAATCACACCTCAAGTCTTTCAATCATTGTGTCTTGGTTTACTGTGTCTCCTGCTGTGTATTCAATTTGGGAGATTTTAATTGGCTCAGTGACTCACTCACTTTGTGTTTTTGGATGGAAACTAATGAACGGAGGGACTCAACTGGAAAGCAGCTTATCCAAAGACGAGGAGGAGTGGAATAATTACACAACAGAAAACTGTTGACCTTTCTCTGTGTTCATCCTCAAGCATTTAATTATGTCTTCATCTTAACTTTTGGTGTCATTTTAATTTTGTTATAGGGTGAACCAGGAGAACCAGGTCCCCCAGGTGCTCAGGGCATACAGGGTATACGTGGTAACCCGGGCATGCAAGGCTCCACTGGTACTACAGGACCGACGGGATACCCTGGAGCACCAGGCAGAGAGGTACAACATCATGAATAAGCCTAGTGTTGCTTTTTTAACAAGTCCTAATCAGAGAAAATAAGACAGCTAAAGAATGAGGGATAAAGGTGCTTTTTATTGTGCTCTTCACTCATGCTGCAGCTATAAAAAGACAACATTCAACACCATACACGTTAAACATATAACACTGATGATAAGTAATTTTAGACAATTTTAAGAACATTAATAACATAAAGTTTATGAAGTACTAAAACACAAAGATACATTATTCATGGTCTGTTGGGCCAGACTTTAAATCAGCCTGATTCATTTGCACTGCAATGTTACATCTGATTTGACAACATTGACTGAGGCAAAAACTTTTTATTTCACAGAATTCAGTCCAGTTCCTTAAAGCTGGAGAATTCATCTTTTTTGAAGCTGCTTTCTACTTTTCCGTATCACTGACAGTCTCTCTGCTAACCCCTCTACAGGTGTTACAGCGTGATATGTAGCCATCCTATCTGGTGTCCTCTGTGGTCTGCTGTAAACACCAAGGAGCATCAAAGGGATATGCCAACATTATTTGGTTTTCGTGTCTTGCCTCACTCCCGAGTCCATGACAAGCAGATAGACACCATTCTTTCGACTCTGTGTACATTAACAAGTAGGAGACGAGCAGAGCTTGCCCGTTGCTAATTAGCTTAGCTCAAACACTGGGTGTCATTGGTAGTGTTAGCCTGCCTCTGCCAACAAACGGTCTAAACGGTCCTGTGTGCTTGTTGTGACTCATTTTTTTACCGCGTTATTAGATTAGGTTAGATTAGATTAGTGTGTTTCATTTTGTTCACCTACTTACAGTCACGGGCTAAGCTAATTAGCGGTGGGCAAGCTCTGCCTGTATCTTTCTTGTTACTGCAAGCACAATTGAAAGAATGGTGTCTACCTGCCTATCATGGACTCTGGACTGAGGCCAGACACAAAAACAAAAAAAATGGCATATCCCTTTAAGGCCCCTCTTCTTCAGACACTGAGTTTGTTAACACTCATTGATAATTTGATAATAAATCATTTGTACGATGGTTCATTAGACATCTGACCTCCTCTCTTAAACAACGACTCAGTTTCTTGTTAGCTTAGCCTGCTAACTTCCTTCTTATAATGCAGAGTACGACTCACAGTCAAAGTGGTGCTGACTGTGACGTAATAACATAAGGCCAGACCTGCCATTTTGTGTTATTTGGATCGCTTCAAAATACTGCCATGTTAACATGAAACAATCCAAAGGAAATATACAAATTTTTATTTTTTTGTTTGTTTGTTTTTTCAACTGAATAGAGACAAAGCAACCGAGCTGTATGTGAAACCCACCTCAGTAAATCCCCATGAGCTGAGTCTGACCAAACACTACACTCTGTGCTCTAATTTTGAGATTGTCTCCCATCACCAGAGAGAAACGGGGGATTCTTTTCAGGAGTTTGGGGTTGGAGGAGGCATTGGAGGAAGTAGACTATGCTATTCAGCTAGATATGATGTTTTGTGTGTTGTTTAAGGGTGAACGTGGTAAAAGAGGAAAGAATGGATCACCTGGAGCTCCTGGGCCTGGAGGATTAGCAGGACCTACTGTGAGAAAATATTTAATAATATTTGCACGTACTGCCACAATATTCATATGATTTCCTCTTTTGCATTGTACTTTAACCATAACTTTATAACAAAACTACTTACTTAGAGTCATGTACAGTTTTTTTATCTAAGACAAAGGGGACATTGGTAATGCTCTCGGTCAGGATCCACAAAATATCATACATTTATTTATGAATATATGAATGAAAAAGACAAATTCATTCCTGATCAAATTTCACATATTTGTATCAAAAGTATCTCATGCCCGTCATAGTACATTAGTTCTATGATGTTCAGTCTGCTATGTAACAGGGGTGGTCTAAAGAAAACAATTTAAAGGCAGTCAGCATTAGTATGGACATTCATTGATAGATGCTGTCTTTCCCGCATTGTTCTATTTCTTGTTTTGTTTTTCTTGTTTTTGTTTTGTCGAAATGAAATTATATACAGTTGTGGACATACAACATAACCCTTAAAACAGAAGCAGCATCGGTCGACATGTTTGCTTCTTCATTAGTTTTGTTCACCTGGACAGAATGAAATCTCCTCTTATTGATATAATTGTGCGTGACAGAAATATAAAAATAATAATACATTTTCAAGGGGAAAAGGTGTTAAATAGCATCCGTGCCCCACATGTGTCATAAGTGATAAGTACCTGTAAGTCATTGAGTATGGGCTTCACATGGGTAGGCACAGGTCCTTTAAGGCCACCCATGACCCATGGCAGTCATGAATATGTTTAATAACTTGTGATTCATGATTAAAAGTCCTTCAAAACTAATTGTTGTTTTGAAATCTCAATATTTGCTTAAGAAAAGGATGGTTAATGATATTTTCTTTCTTATCGCTGTATTCGTCTAAAGGGTCCTCCTGGTGAGCTTGGAGTAAAAGGAGAAAAGGTAAACATACTGCATACAGTATTGCGCACCAAGCATATTTTATATTATATTATTTTCCTACCTTAAGGAGGATATAAAATTTCACATTGTTGTTCTCATCAGGGTGACAGTAGTCCTGGAGAGCCTGGTGCCAGGGGGTTGTCAGGTTTCCCTGGCAGAAGAGTAAGTTTTTTTTCTTCCTTAACAGAAATGACATTTTCAGCAGTTTCAGTCATCGTTATGATCGGGGCAAAGAGATCCTGATACCATGCAGGATGTATTGTGTATTACAGCAAAAACCACATGTAGATATTGCAACATTTTCACCACACTCACTTAAGAGCATTTCATGTAAGACCAAGTATCATAATGGAAACACATGATTACATTTCACATTATACATTACATACATAATGTGACTGTATTTATGGAGCCATTTACTTTGTGATCTGAGTTACATGCAGTTACGATATCCGTCATTTTGTGTCAAAGCAAAGAGATGATCCAATCAGTCATTACATCATTACCTACTGTACCAGTAAGTTACTGCAGCATTTTGGAAATTAAAATAACATATTTTCTTTTCAGGGTGAGAGAGGCCCTCCAGGCATTAAAGGAGCTCCTGGGAACATAGTAAGCAACTTTTTAAAACTTCACAGCTGAGGGGGTCTCATTTATTTTAACTTTGATTGTGAAGTACTTTGATATTAACTTCTTTCTACAGGGTCCAAAAGGTCTACGGGGTGGCAAAGGTGAAAAGGTAAGCAATTACCTCTCATGATATGATGACTTTGTTATGATTTGTTACAGCATAGCCCCACAAAGACGACCACTTAATCGTTTCTTTGGTAACACTAGATGTTTTGTGAAAGACCGTCACAAGAGAAGGCAGTACCTGCCGTTCTTTTGCTGTTTTTTATTCACACTTTTGTATTGCCTGCTTGTGATGCACAGCCATTATTTTATGTAATGGCTCCCTTTGTATTCATTGTCCTGTCTGGAATTAAAGGCAAAATCCCAAAATGAATGAAAACAACTAACAAGTTATGCATCAAGGACTAACAAAGAAACACAAACAAAATTTCATATCTAATAATGCAGTTAAGTAACATTTACATGTTTAAGTGTTTCATCACTTGACAGAATCAAGGATAGGGGGAAATGGTGAATTTTAGCTATTTGAAGTTTAAAGTGTGGTTTTCACTGATATTTCCCATCTAATTTTGAAGGCATCAGAGATACTTTGAACATCCAGGCTGGTGTATGACCTTTCCAAATATCAACAATAAATGTTTACAAGAGTCAAACAGCCTGTAGTGAGTAGATTTTTTTTTATCACATTGCATCAGTCATCTTGGTACACCACAGTTGTTAGATCATCCATGAACTTCCCTTCTACATTTTCTTAGATGTTTGCGTCAACAGTGATGCCAACATTGACATTTGGATACCTGGAAGTTTATAAAGACTCCTTTTCATTGATAAAAGAGTTTATTTTGAAGTGTCAGCAGGTCATGGTTGATGTTAAAGAGGAGATGTCAGTGACGGTTTTGGATGTTTGGACTGATGTGTCACAACTGAGTGAATCAGTCCTGTCAAAAGAAGGAAAACCTTGTTCACAGCTACTTTTATGACACTTAAGGTTATTCGAAGATTCAACATCCTGTTTTGACAGCAATGATAAAGAGATTTGGGGTAGTAAGGGTAATTTTGGCACATAAACTTGAAATTACAAAGTTGTGATGCTGTTATAAAAAAACATCTTTTTCTGCAGGGCGACCGGGGGTTACCTGGAGTTAGAGGAGAAAGGGTAAAGTATTTTATTAAACGCAATCGTTTTACACGCAAGTTGTTAACTGACAGCTCTTGTGAGCATAAAGCAAAATCTGTGCGTGCATGATGACTCAGAAAGTTGTTTTTCACCTTTCTACAGGGGAGTGTGCTTCAAATACAAGGACCTCGTGGGTTTAAGGGTTCCAAAGGAGACGCGGTAAGATGATTTTGACTGGATGCAGAGGGAGAGATTCGGTTTCTGACATTAGTCATTGTATTGACTCTTCATAGAAAAAAAATAAAAGAACCAATAGAGAATGACTGGTTCTCATGAGATATAGCCTCAGAACCCACCATCAGCCCCTTGACAAGAAATAACCGAAATATTTGTTTCTTAGTAAAAACTGCTCCACCACCCACTTTAATCTATAAGCATTTTACCATACATTAAGCTATATAGAAACAGTTCAATTAGCTGTATTGATGCTAACACTTTAATGCTTAACTGATATATATCCATTAACATTATTTATCTACTATTGGGGTGTGATCAACACTAAAATAGCCTGTTCTTAGCAGGGCTGAAACAAAATGGTTTATGGGCATGCCAAAATGTAACATCTGAGTGCATTTTTAAACAACTTAAAAAATAAGTTCTGGAGACATCAGAGGCATGTGCAAACTAGAAAGTACTCAGAGAGCACAAACCTCCACCAAGGTAGCTTACATGTTGCTGTTACATCTCTAAGCAATGGTTCCATGACAAAGTTAGCATCATAATATGATTCCTTACCCAGAAAACCCACAACTAGCACTCAGAATCATGTTGATATCATTATAAGTTAGACAGTAATCGAGCAGAAACGATTGTTCACTAATGGCAGTTATCCGGATCACCACCAAAATCTAATCTTAAATTGGGCCATTACCAACATCTCCTGAAAATTTCAGCAAAATCGATCCAGTAGTTTTTGCTAGCAAACAAACAGACAAATAAAAAAACATACGCCAGCAAAAACATAGAACCTCCTAGCCGAAGGTAAATATGGGACCTTAAATGCTATCAATCTTTGATACTTCCACCTGCCATTTATAAAACAGGGCCTGTCACAAAGGATTACTAAACTGCAACTATGTATTGATATTTTCAGTACTTTTTAGAGCACACATAATATGAAACATATGAAGAGTTCTGTGAAGAATTTAGTCGATGGTTTGTTTCAGGGTGAGCGAGGACCACCTGGCTTTGATGGAGATAAAGGAGAGAAGGGTGAGGACGGCCCTCCTGGAAGCAAGGTAACAAATCCTGTTTCTTGCCTTTTTTGACCTTAAGTTCACTCAAAAGCATCATTTATGTTTATTTTGGAATATCAGGGACTATGAAGAATATCATAATACCACATTTTGTTTTATAAAGTATCTCTCTGGCTACACAGTTTAAACTTATATCTTTCAAAACAAAGTCTTTTTTAATTACTATTGGTGTTTCCCAGGGTACGTCCTGGGGCCCTTTTTGTTTATCTGTTTTTTTTTGCCTTTGTCTTCTTTTCCATAAATTTAACATTAATATCCATTGCTATACAGATGACACACAGATCTATTTGTCCACTAAAACATCCTATCCCCAACCCGCACCCTCCTCTGATTGTGTACAGAGCATCAGAGCCCATTTTCCCACCACTTTTTCCAAACTCAACAATGCTGAAATCAAGGTTTCTCCCCTTCTCAAGTCAAGAGTCGGGGAGCCATACTTGGACAGCCATAAGTGTGTATTCGAAAGTGTATGCCCTAAAAGGGTTTTCGAACATGTCCATCTACATTTTGCTATCTAGATGGAGCACAGTCCTGATGCAATGTGAGTGCACAGAGGGAAGATTATGTGCCTTCATTATACACAGATGTGTTTTGGGCATAACATCAATTGAAACCAATCAGGGTGTCGGCTCTGCAAATTTCAGTGCAATTCTAAACTCCAGCCACATTATTTAATGTCATTAAACTCTCAAAACACTCACAAGACACAGTATGTACTATGTTCAAGCGTTGATAAAGGTTATATTGCACTGATGCATTCCAATAAATCGTAAACAATTGGAAAGATATGCTTGACACTTGAAGTGCAGATCGATCCACCTGATTTGATGTGTGTAATCATACAGATCCATCTTGCTAAGCTCCAATCTACAATGACTGTGAGTGGCCAAAAGCAGGAAGGCCCAATCAGTGTCCTTTATAGCAGGAAGACGTAGGAGCTAGGAGAGTTGAGACAGCAGGACTTGACTGCTCATACAGAAATTAGCATAGATGCTAACAGCTTCACTAGCAGTGTTGTCAGATCACATTTCCACATTTCTATATTAAATGAAAAACAAATAACACTACGTACTTGAAAGGATATTTTGGCTCCACTTCTGACATGTTTTGGTGAGAGCTTGTTCTTCATAGTGGCACACATTTTGTTTTTTACAGTGTCCATCTAATACATTATCTGATAGGCCTGTGATGACTGTGATTGACGGAACGATCCTCCAATCAACTGTCAGATAGGCTATTGAAAGGTTCTGCCCATTCCCAAACACTTCCTATGGGCTCTTTCCAGATTGCTTAGTAAAATACATGTGGTGTGTCAAGCTGTGACATTTCTGCATTTATTTTATATACATTTTATATATATGTTTTTTATTGACTTTTCCTTTCATTGATCCTTGTAATATCTTTTTGCTTTTTTAACCCTGCTTTCTAAGTTGACACAGACTACTGGTAAAGGTGCCTTTATTGAAAACGTTCCTGTCATTATCATTATTAAAAGGGTGTTAAGGGTGATGCAGGCTCTAAAGGTGCGTTGGGGCGATTTGGAGCCCGAGGACCAGTTGGCCAGAAGGTAAAGCCAGACACAACTGTTTTATCAGCTTAATTATAAAGTACTTTAGTTGTTTTATTGTGCATTGTATTGCTTCTTGTCCTGAAGGGGGATACAGGAGAGCCAGGACTGAATGGAGTGAAGGTAGAACAACAGCTTAAAACACTCCTTACAAGTAAATGTACATTACTGTTGGGAAAAAAAAACAAACAGTAAATACAGATGATGTGATTTAAGGGCCGAAATGGGGATCACGGAGTGGATGGGGCCAGGGGGGACAAAGGAGATTTAGGACTGCAGGGCCAGAAAGGAGATCAGGTACACAGCCAATTATAATCCTTGCATTTTAAAGTTTTTAAGCATGGCTTTTTTTTGGTGCCTTTTTATGCTGTTATTGCTTTTTTTGCAGGGGGATCCAGGAGAACCTGGCTTACCTGGAGACAAAGGGGAGAAAGGGGAGAAGGTGGAGGAAGATTTATTTGTCCCAGTAGTCCCATTTATTTTCAACAGTCTTAATCCTTTGTTTTGTTTTAAGGTGCAGGAAGTAGATTTAGATATTTTTCTGTTTTGATCATATTTCAACTTCAACTGTTCTAGGGTTTTAGAGGTTTACCTGGTCGCATTGGGAGCCCAGGCCTAAATGGGGAGAGAGTAAGCATCGTATTAGACCAAAATAGGTTGATTAAAACAACTTTAAAGAACCGGTTAAATTATATGCTGTATGTTTATTTAACTTTGTGTCCTTGAAAACAGGGAGATATGGGGTTACCTGGCACAGCGGGCATACCTGGACTGAATGGACTCACAGGACGCAAGGTGAATATTTATAAGAAGAACAATTTCGCCTTTTTTGCTCCAAAATTATACCAAGATTTTCCTTTTATTTGCTGGGAATTTAGGGAGATAAAGGAGAGGGAGGCAAAAATGGTGCTGATGGTGAACAAGGGGTCAAAGGGGAGAAGGTGAGCTGAACACTGTTAACAATTGCTATTTGTTAAATTATTACTTTTGTCAACATTAAGTATTGTTGTTTATCCACTGTCTGCATACAGGGGACAGCAGGTTTCCCAGGTTTCCCAGGATTCAAGGGATCTGCTGGAATTGAAGGAAGGGACGGAGATGAGGGACTTCCGGGTTCACCAGGACCCCGTGGAGAGCCAGGGCTGAAGGTTATTCTACTACCCGTGTGTTTTCAAAACAAAGAGTGTTTAAAGTATTGTATACAGTCTGAGTGATGGTCCATTGGATAGCAGAGGCTGTCTTTGAAGGCAACCTATGGCTGTCAGTATTCTGAGCAGTTTTTAATTAATTTATCATCAAGCTAGTAAACAGACAGAGATGTAAAAAATTTAAAAAAACCCAGCCAAGTTACTTTAGAAAATACTTCTTGTTCAGAGGATGCCCATAAAAACAGGAACTATTCTGACCACAGCTATTTGATGAACCAGGCTATAAACACACTCATATCTGCTGTTCAAAAAAAAAGAAAATTTTAACATGAGTTATGTATCTGACTTCTGGCACTTGTGCAGCTATCCTTAGGTGGACAAGCTTAATTTTTTAACAGAGACTGCACCGACTCCCTATAAGCTTCTTAAAAGAGATACCAAATAAGTCAGTGATCCTCCTTTTGATTAACTGCAGTATCAATAACAAGCTCCGCCTCCTTTGGACTGAAAGACAGGTTCATCAGTCAAACAATAAAATCAAAATGTTTGTCATATGAGCTTTTCTCAAACATTATTTCTGTCTTTAAAGTTAGTCGCTCTCATTGTGATTTATGATTTTTCTATAAGTTTAGTTTCTGTGGTTTCAGTACTGTTTGAAAAAAGGTCATGTTTTTTGTATTTTAGTTTTGCTGTATTGTTTTTGTATTTGGTTATTGCTATATATTTTTTATTGTATTGGATCATATTTTATGGTACATTTAGTCCTAATTCACCCAATGTAACACAACCTTATGTATGTTGACCTATCATAAGAAAATATAAGGAAGATAAAGAAACTCAGGCATAATGCAACATCACGACACACAATTTACTTGCAGCATAATATCTTACAACATAATGTTATGCAATGTAATATGACATATCACAACACAATATGATGCAACACAGCGTAACAGCGTAAGACAACGTAACGTAAGGTAGCATACCATTTTAGCACAACATTATGCAAGGCAGAAACACACAATATGTGCACCTGCACAAGATAAAGTGCAACACAATGAAGGGCAACTCAATAAAGTAAGGTAGCACAACATAGCACAACATGAAGTAGAGCAACACAATGTAGCACAAAGTATGAGATGCAACAGAATGTGGGGCAACATAATGTGGCGCAACACCACATAGCGCAACACCCTGTAGCACAACATAATGAAGCCCAATACAAGATAATGCAACATATCGTAACACAACACAGTGTAATGCAACACAACTTTGGGCAACATAACATAGTGCAGCACATCACGTAGCAACATAATACCTCTTTAAGAAACATATTATTGTGTTCTTACTACTCTTAACTAGAGTCCCCCAACAGGAGGACAGGATGACTGAAAATATGACAGTCATGATCAACAGACAGCTTGATTACATTCGTCTGTACATTTGTCTGTGACATGCAGATTGAGCTCTGTAAAAAGATGAAACATTCCTTTATTAACACATTCGACACACACAGTACCACACATGCTCTGGGTTCTATTTATGTAAAGGTTTCAAGTGATGTCACTCTCATTTGTGTCTTTTCAGCTACAATTACCAGACTTCAGTGTTGACAGGGAGGCTGGAAACCTCTAATGAGGATTTTCTAAGGATAAACCCTAATTGGTTTGTCTTTCTTTGTGCTCTGAGATGAGTGGTGTGACATACAGCTATTGTTCTTTCTTGTTATTGAAGTTTTTGATTAACTTTTTTTCCCAGCTGATGATGAGTTTTCTCTGGTGTGCCATGCAGGGGGAGCGGGGCAGGCGGGGCAGATCGAAATCATGTCAGACGGGAACACCTGGGATTCCTGGCTTGAGAGGAGCAAGTGTGAGAACCACACACTAACACATTTTCTTAATGAACTTTAGTTTGATACGTCCAACCAGGACAGTAGCAATCTTACTGGCATTCCCTTCTTTACCAGAAATTTCCTCTTTGTTTTTATGCAAATAATATGACTTTACAGACAATTGTTGATTATATAGAGGAAAAACAGCAGTACCACAGGGTTCTACCCTCGGCCCACTTCTTTTTCATTTCTGTGTTTTCTCTGTGTTATCTCTGTGCTGCTGACATTGGATAGACTGCAAACAAGATTATAATAAGACAAACTGATTGGCAACCAGTCATTTGTTTCTCTAGCAAAAGAGAGCAGATGTTTAATTCTCAGAAAAGAGTGGTGCAGGGATTATGTATTTTTTTTTTAGGCCAGCCAGAAACAATAAGATCTGTGGCAAAAAAATAAAAAATCTTAAACTTTATTGATCATGATAATCTTCTCGAATGAACATGATTCACAATTTGTCAAGTTGTAATGTAATCGGCAACAGTAAAACGCTATTATCAAACACAGTTTGGTAGTTTGACTCCAACATTTAAGTCCACCACGTGACCTCTTGTCCAGGACTTTCATTTTAATCAAATGACCTGATCAAGTTGTGCCCCTGGCAGCGGCTATGGTGGATGTGTTGTAGTTTATTAAAACATTAATAATGATTGCATTAGGATCCCCAGCCATTTTTGTAGTCTTCTGGAAGAGGCTCTGCTAATTTTGCCCATCTCCCTACTTTCAGGCCTCTTTGCAGGCACATTTAAACCTCTGCAGATGATCCAGAATGGAATAGTTATACAAAACACTACTTCTTACAAAACAGAAACAAGAACTACTCCTGCCTACCTGGATTCCCTCATCCAGGTCTGCAATTCCTGTTGCCTGCTACACTCTGCCAGGGAAGTGTGGTCCCATCTCAGCATGGCTCAGAATCACTGGTTAGACTCTTCTCCTCTGTTGTTCCCAAGTGGTGGAATGAACTAGCCAACTTCACTGATTCACAGAGTCTCTGCTAACTTTCAAGAGACAGTTGAAGACTCAACTGTTTAGGGAACACTCAGTTTGACTCTTCTCCTCTGTGGTCCTCAGTGGTAGAACAACACCCAGCCCTTTGTCGACAACTTAGTACTGAGTTTATTGAGACTGACGCTTAATATAATGTTGATGTCAATGGCATGAAGACATGATGATGATGACGATGATATTTTGGTGACTTGACAAGGTTTTCTGTCAATTGTTTGGTTAGAGGAAAAAATAGGCACTACATGGCAGCAGCTGTGTCCAGTTGGGTTTGAAGCAGTTTGTTGTACTTACTACTGATGTTCACTCCGGTCTAGACTCTTGCTTGTGTTGTACTTGCTGTCAAATGTATGTTGCTTTATACAAAGCCCTTGCTAAATAAAAATTGTACATTATGTACAATTACATATACATGTAAATAGTTTGTGAGCAACCATCCTTTTAAAAACATATTAACTATAATAATAATCAGAGCAATATCTGATGCATTTTATCTTGCAAAATGAAACGTTCAAATCTCATTTGCAGGTGTTCATCATAGACCCTATTTCAGGTACTTATCTAAAAGGCTATTGTAAAATCTCATTTACTTTCAGCCTTGGGAACTGTAGGTGCTAAATAGCTCCCTCACTTTCACATTTTTTACACTTATTGCTGCACCAACCTATAAAGCCACCGCCATGAGGACTAACTTGATCAGTTCATTCAATTAAGAGGAAATTCTTAAACAAGAGGTCACAACAAGATGTTATACATTCAAAATATTGTGGTTACTTCCAGGTCAAACCATCATGTTGTAGTTTCAAAGTAGTTTGACAAAATCTTTTTACTCTCACCAAGTACGTTTAAAGGTTAAGTTCGGTTTTTTGACACCTGGACCTTATTTTTAGGATTAAATACGCTCGTAGACTCACCCAGACAATTTTGGCGGGGCTCGTAGCCATTTTCGAGCAATTTAGATCCATCTGACGGCGTTTTTTATCATGCCATCGTAGCGGACGGGGCCAGAAATCGAAGCCCCTAAATTAGACATTATCTGCTGCGAAACACACTCCTCCTCTGTTGCCATTGCCGTGCAATGTCCACAACAACACCACCAGTTAGCCCCCATTCGTGGACGTGCAGTGGTTGCTTGTTCTCTGGCCAGCTGTTCGGCTCTTTCCCTCTGCATCCTCCTTTCAAATAGCTCCTCGTCGGTATATTCTGGCTCAAAACGATACGGGCATCCATTATACTCAAAGTTGTAGTCAGACACTTCTACATTGGATAAATATTCCGCCATGTTGCACAAAAATAGCCATGTAGCCGTGTAGCCTAGCAACAACAGCGGCTCTACTCAGCCGCGCTCTTGCGGTGCATGTCTGTGACGTCACCAAAAGTTACCCATCCTTGTAAAGCCCCGGATGACCATAAAAACGAAGTTGAGCTGACATGGTGATAACACTGGCCATTCATTTATAAAATGTAGCTGAAATAAGCAAGTTTTGCGGCAGATAATGTCTACTTTTGGGGCTTCGATTTCTGGCCCCATCCGCTACTATGGCATGAGAAAAAACGCCGTCAGATGGATCTAAATTGCTCATAAACGGCTCCGAGCTCCGCCAAAATTGTCTGGGTGAGTCTACGAGCGTATTTAATCCTAAAAATAAGGTCCAGGTGTCAAAAAAACAAACTTAACCTTTAAGCTTAAAAAAATCATAAGAAGTAGGCTTTTTTATTAAGATTATCACAGAGACCAGACGTTGAAGTTTCAGAATTTTATGTTTGGTAAAGACCTTCTTTTCAGCAAAGCTTCAGTCGAAAGATCCAGCATAATGCTAACTTTCACACTAGCAAAAATATGTCATCCCTGCGCCACTCTATACCCACATATCAACAGAGACAATTTGTCCAAATTGGGTGCCAAAATCAACACAAACTGAGAGTTTCGTACCAAAATTTAATATGACCTTTTTTTTTACATTAATCTTTTGTATATATTGAGCATATATATGTTTCAAAATGTCCTAAATTCCAGTCACAGGTTCAGTTTTCTATGCTTTGAACAAAATCTAATTTTTTAATATATACGTGAATCTGTTCTGTGACAGGGGACAGTGGGCAGTCCAGGAGGAAAAGGGGACAAGGGGGAGCCTGGACTCACAGTATGTTGCTGTGTTTAGCAATCACACATGTATACACACCTTTTAAGTGCCAAGTCTAAAAGTTGGATAAAGTAATAAAACAACTTTAAAATTTGTTGTTTTCTTTGTCAAGGCTGAAGAAGTGAAGGAGCTTGTCACCCAGGAGGTGGTAGAAAAGTGCGGTAAGATGATTACTATGAGTGTGTGTAGGTTGATGGTGTAATTTTAATCATTTGTACATGATGAACCCCCCCTATGTGTTTTTGTACTTTTCTGTGCATTTAAACCAGAAAGCACAAACAAGCACAAGCCTACAGATAGGCCTGCATATTGTGAGAAAAATGTGCATGAATGTCTGTGTTTGAGGTCTCCTGTGGCACCAGCATGGCACCCATTTGTGTGCACCATCTGTTATGTTCTCTCAGAGGAACACACACCATGGGGCCCTCGACAGTGGAGCCATTCATGAACAAGAAACCACCTTGAAGTCAGACGTCTCATGAAGAATTTGATACACTGCCTACAGAGCTCTTAAAGGATAATCCTGAATCTATTGACCTGTTTGGAACAGACATTTACACAGTAAACATTTGGAAAACTGGTCTGCTATAGACATGAAAACTTTAAGAACAGCTTTAAAGTTTTTATTCAAGCTTTTCATTGTCTTTTTAAACTGCTGCTCTTTATTCAGGTTGTTTCCTGCTGCTGTAATTCCAAACCAGAACCAAAAAAATTTGTGTCATCTGAAAATAACACAAATCTTAGAACATTAGACACCCTGCAAATGTTATTAATGTATAAGAAAGAGTTTTGGTCCTAAAACTAATGCTTGAGGCACGCCACATGTAATATTCATACAACACAACATAGTGTATCACAACGTAGCATATCACAATGTAGCATATCACAACGTAGCATATGGCAATGCAGGGTATCTCAACTAATTGTATCTTAACGTAGCATATCGCAACGTGGCATATAACAACATGGTGTATCACAGCATGGCATATCACCGCGTGGCGTATCACAGCGTGGCGTATCACAGCGTGGCATGTCACAACGTAGCCTAACACAGCGTAGCCTAACACAGCGTAGCGTAACACAACATAACATGAAAAATGTTAACATGACACACAAAACTTGAACAGCATTATGTCTTCATGTTACTTATCTACTCTTGCTAAACATAACAAAACGCAAAAAAACCCCTCATCACTAACAATATGCACAAAGTGCAACACAAATAAATGCCCATACCATAACCCCACAAAGTGTAACACAATAAATTTTAACACTAAGACATGATACAAGGTAACATGACACAACATAACATAAAACAGCCTAGATCATCAGCATAACTTAACAGCTAGCATCACAACATTACGTAACACAACAAAACACAACACGTCAAAACACAATGTAACATGAAACAATTTAATTTGACACACTGGAACACAAAACAAGGCCACACAATGTGGCACAGCCCGAAGTGGCTCAGTGTAACGTGACCCAACACAATGAAGAGTAAGACAACACAACATAAACAGCATTGAGCAATGCAGCTTACAGCAAATGAAGTGTAACCCAATGTCACATAGGCTGTGTGGTACAATGTGGTACAACAGGAGACATGACATAATGCAATGTAACTAAATGTAATATGAAACACAACATAACTCAATAAAATGCAATGTCACAAAATACATCATGTTCAGCACTTTAGGGCATTGCAGCGCTGTAGGTGCATCATTGCACTTTGAAAATTTAACACACCACTATACAATATAACAAAAAAAATAAAATAACATAATTTTAGGTATCTAATCGCAGAGTTACATGTCATATTTTGTCAGATTCTGTCATATGTTCATATATTTAATTGTGGGGCCTATTTTTTTCTTTTACTGTAATGTTTTCTTTGTTGTTCATTCTCTGTGCATACAATTCTGTAGAGTTGTTTGCATGAAGCTTAACCCATGACTGGAAATGATTATTTTAATATTGAGGCTGTTAGGTGATACACTGTGATTTCTTTGGCTATAGTCACCCACTCTGTTATTATCAAAATATGAGGACTTGAAGTAGAAATAAAAATTCTGTGTGGTCATGCATTTATCAGAACTTATCTATTATGTTTATTTCACCACAGGGTTAGAGTACAAGTTCATGGTAAAGTCTGTAGATCCAAACGGAACCAACTCAGGAACAGAGAAGAATGTCGTTCATGATGATGTGGGGATCTCGCTCAGCCATGACATCCACAAAGAAAACCGGGATGAGGATGTTGAAGAAATTGAAGAATATGGTGACAATGTTGAAGAAATGACCAGTCCAGCCCCGACGACCCCCCAGGAAGGAGGGACTGAAACCAACAGCACTGGTAAAAACTAGTTTTGTGATATTTATGATGCCACAGGCTTTTGTTAGTTTGCTTTCCAAATCCATGGCTGAACTTACAAACACCTGAGATGTTATCATGTGCTATCATGTGTTATTAAGTGTTTGTCTTTGGTAAATAGTTGAGATTGTCCATGTCCTCATGTTTTCTATATTTTCCTCTATTTCCTATCATCACACCATCAACAATCAAAAGATAAACTTCTGTGGTTGATTCAGTCAATAACATCAGCACTAAACATTCAGATTGAGGGTCATCGTGTATCATTATGTGTTAGTACGTCACTAATATTTCATAAAGCTCATTACTGAAATAAAGCCCAAGGCATGAACCGCTCTCTGCATGACAATTTATTTTACTTCTAGCTTCTCATCGACATAACTAGAAAATAATCAAAGAGCATCACTGCCTGTCATTGCCCACAGACAATGGCAGCATGTTTATTCGTAAGTCAAAATCATAAGCTGTAAGACCATGACATTCAGTTTATTCTGTGTGTGGAGGGATACAGGTTAATATTTAAGCTTTTGTTTGACAGTGAACTAAGCTGCATTACTGATCAGATTCAGGAAAGCAAACCAGATACAGCAAACTTTGCCTACTGTTGTAAACAAATACAGGTTTCTCTCCAGCTCACCTTGTTTTGTATTTTTTTTTAATTCCTCATAATTCCTGTTTTTGAAACACAGAATTGTATGATTGTGCCACTTTGACTCTTCTAATTTTGTGTGTAAGGCTGAATTTGTCAACACTTTTGCACAAAAGTATCAGAAATACAGTCTGTTCTACTATGTGAGCCTCAACTATCGCTCATTATTCAAAACTTCTCTCTGTTTTCCTTCAGCTTTTCCATTGGAAGTGGCTTCTGGTTGGGGACAGAGAAAGAAGAGAAGGGTATTTGGAACAGATACCTCTGGTGAGTGGCCAAGAAAAGTGATTCTCCGCTTATCTTTCAGCCACCTCTCCTCATTCTCTCTTGTTTATGTTTCTTTCTCATTTTTTATGATCTGTGAGTCATGAGGTACTTGTTAAAGTTGAAAGCCCAATATGGAAGAAAACGATAAGACTAAAAAATAATCCATGATTGTTTGACGGCCAGAGTGAGCTGCAGAAGGCAAGTCAGTAATTCTAAATATTTTTTAGAAGGAGGTTGTTGTAGGTAAACCTTAAAGGAAAAGTTCAACTTTGATTTTGTTGCTACAAAAATAGATGAGCCACTTGTTAGGGAACTTAGCACCAAAGGAAGATTAAACCCATACCAGTCCTGCAACGTTCTTGTGTAATATGTCTAGAACCGCCAACACACAGTCAACCAAGAGCTGTTTCTGAACCATGTGATGTAAAAAACATAATGGGCGACAGTAGCTCAGTCCAGAAGGACTTGGGTTGTGGACAAGAGGGTGGCTGGTTCAAGTACTGACTGAACCCACTACTGACTACTTCTACTTGATTTACTTATTTTTTCCTTCATAAGGAAGTTGATATTGCTTTAAAGATTCTTCATGTTGCCTACTTAATTTTCTTGTCTTTTCTTTTGAATTTTTCATTTCAATTTAATTATTTAAATTTGACGCTCTTGTCTATTTTAATGTCTTTATTTGATATTCCCTGCTGCTATACTGTGTATAAGAGCAACTGAAACAACCAAATTTCCCCTCGGGGATCAATGAAGTATTTCTGATTCTGCTTCTGAACCATGTTTGGAAGTTGGTTTGGTAGCTGGAAAGGTGCCAGCTGACTTCCTGTGGACTGCCGAAGTGCCCTTGAGCAAGGCAGCACTTCTTTAGGAGCATCAAGCCTTCACTTTGACTTCTCTCCATCAGTACGTGATCATAGGACGTGTTTGTGTAGCATGCCTTAACAACAAGTGTAAAGAGATGATTTCCTCATGAAGGATTATAAAGTACTTCTTCCTCTTCTTCTTCTTCTTCTGAAGCAGTGATCATCAACTAGCCATCTGGGGGCCACATCAGGCCCTCCACAGCCTCCCATGTGGCCTCCAGGATATTATCCAATTCTGAAAATGTGAGGGGGCAAATTTGTTGTAGTTTTCGGGGTATCTTTTAGTCAGTTTGTCCTTACAAGTATTTACACAACTGCCAAAATAAATTGTAATTGCAACCTTTTAATCAGGAATTACTTCACAGTTGTCCGTTTTACAGAAATCAACCAGCCAGCCAGTATCTGCTAGTATTCAACTAGGAGTATTTTAGAGTCAGACCCGGAGATGGAGAACATGACAGCCCCAGAATGCAGCAGCCGGGATATCCTAATTGGTTACATGAGGCTTTCAGATGTATGGGCGACAGGGACTGATCTCACTTTTCGAGACTAAGCTTGTATGCTAGTCAGAGTAAAATATTATTAGTATTTACATTTATTGTAAAATTAGGCCCTTGAAGCATTCGTTAAGAAAAAAATGGCCCTGGTTCAGATGAAGTCAATGATGCCTGTTTCAAACTTCAAGACTCTTTGTAGAGACATTCCCTGCTCCAGATGCTCTATATGAGGCATCCTATTTGGTTTATGTTTTGTAAGCCTGCTTTTTAAATTCAGCTGTCCTTAAAGAAGCAGTAACACACCAAACACTTGTCTCTCATGCCGTTTAAGTTTTAAAATCTTATCAGAAATCCTCCTTCCTAATAGCAGCTTAATGAAGTGTTCTACAGCACGTGTCCTCATTGAGTACGTACTTGTCCTTCAGAACTAACAAGAGTTTCTGACTAATTCCTTCAACGTAGTGCAGGATCTTTTTTTCGTACATTTTAAAGAATGATACTAAAAATGTGAGACAAGCTTTTTACATGCAACCTTTTGTCCTGCAGTTTCCTCAGAGGAGCGCTGCCACGAGCCGATGTCCGAGGGCCACTGCTCAGAGTACGTCCTGCTCTGGTACTTCCACTCTCTTTCAGGGGAATGCAGGCCGTTTGTGTTCGGGGGCTGCGGAGGAAACAGAAACAGATTCAACTCTAGACAAGAGTGCCAGAGCCTATGTGGAAACAAGAGGAACCAATCAGAGCAAACAGAAGAAATACATTAAGACAGCTGATCAGATGAGTAAGACAAGTCATCTCGAAGGTTCATTTGTACAGTTTGAACAGATTTTACCACCATAAATGCTCTTTTGGTACAATAATTGTCAAAACTGGCAACCTTGGTTAACATTTTTTGTACATAAATGTGTAGAATGTTGATGTTTTATACTGATTTATTTATACATTTATACAGCTGCTTTTTTATTTGTGTTGTAACCTAAGATGTGAATGTTAAATATGTGATATTTAATCAACACACAAAGCTTTTGAGTGCCAAACTGACCAATTCTCACTCCAATGAAACATTAAATCCGTCTGTTCTGTTTCAGATCTTTTTGTCGTGCTTGTCTCCGCATCTTATCATAACGCTTAGTCACTTTTCTTGTATTTTTTTTTAAATATCCCTGCATCCTGTGTGAAAAATAAGACACTGGTGGCTGATTGCCTGCTGCCACCTCCACCGCTACATATGTCCCACTGGCAGGGGGTGTTACGGGTCAGGCTGGGAGCCAGATGAGGGGCCCACAGGGGCCCTGTGAAGGAGATCAGGCAGGGACAGATTCAGAGGACTTCTCCATCAGACTGGCACAGCGGTAGAGGGGTTTCCTGCGTGGATGTCGGTGTGGAGGCAGCGCTCAGTCAAGGTTCTTTAATTTGGCAGTTTGACATGAAAAAAATACATGACACATCCGCAACTCTCAGGTTGTCATTGGTTGATATTTTGAGAATACTGCAGTGTAGGTTGAATTTTTTAATCAAAATTCAGGGTTACAATACAACATTTTCAGAACATCATTCTAGCATCAGTTCTCTGAAATATAATCAGTGCATACAAAGGATGTAAATATTAATGCAGAAATTCATTTCACCTCCAAATGACAGATCTTTTTTGCCTCCAGAGAATTTTGTCACACTGCATAAGTCACGATTCAGCTCTGTAATGTACTCCCACAAGCTAAGATGCTTTATAGATCTGCACGATGTGGTAACACAGTCAGAGACAGGCTGTCCTCAGTGAACCACACCCCCTGCTAACACAAGAAGATTTAAAAAAACAAAACAGCAAAAATCATTACTGAAGCTTTTAGATGGTTTTGAAGAAACTCCTGCACATTATTTAAGTTGCAAACAATTTTTTGACAGTATTTCAGTTTCTACCAATTCACACCCTTTCACTTCCTTCAAATCTAGACTCAAACCCACCTGTTCAAGGTTGCCTACTCACTGCAACCATCCTCTCGTCATCGGCTTCCTTACTCCTTTAACTTGGTTTAACATTTCTTTTATTGTTTTTTGTTTTTATTGATTGTTGTACAGTGTCTTTTAGTGTCAAGAAAGACAATTAAAAATGAAATATTATTATTATTAAGTCACCAGTGCCCAATGCAAACAACAAGGTCATCATAAAAAAGTAGACACTATAAACCATTTAACAAAACTGAGGGTATAGTCCAGTTCAAGTCCATTAGTGAATATTACTGGTTATCTCTTTAACACAGTACCTGTTAGTGGATCGGATTTATTAGGCAGCAAGTGAACATTTTGTTCTCAGAGTTGATGTCAGAAGCAGGAGAAATGGGCAAGTGTAAGGATTTGAGCGAGTTCGACAAGGGCAAAAGTGTGATGGCTTGACAACTGACAACAAAACTGCAGCTCTCATGGGGTGTTCCTGGTCTGCAGTGGTCAGCATCTATAGAAAGAGAACTAAGGACAGAACAATGTTGTACTGGCAAAAGGGTAATGGGCAGCCAATGTGGGGAGCAAAGGCTGGCCAGTGCTACTGTTGCTCAAATGGCTGCTGGTTCTGATAGCAAGGTGTCAGAATACAGTGTGTCGCAGTTTGTTTCATATGGGACTTGTGTTTCTTTCTATCTATCCCCTGTTTCAATGACTGCAATAGTATGTTCACAATCGATTGTGTTTAAAATACCACTAAATTTGAAAAATATACTAGCTTTTATATACAGATTACCCATCATCCAGCTGTATTTTCAGTCTGTTGGAGATACTCCTGTCACTTTAACCTTTTGACTGGCATTGTAACCGTATGGTTTACTTTTTGCCGCCATATAAATGTAAAACTCTGAAAGTCCATCTTTGTCTGTTTATCCTTATTCACCTATCTGAATCTCTGAATAGTGTTTGTGACACCAATATATATCCACTGGCTGGTGCTGTAGTACATGAATATAATTGTTTGAAAACCAGAATAAATCGGAAGTCAATCGTTGCTGAATAGCTCCTCGGAAATCTAACAGTAAGAGCATACATCGGAGTAAGAAAATGATCTTTTCACATATTTCCAGATCCTCTAACAATCATAAGTTAGTTGAAGGAAATAAATTTGGCAATGAAAAATGTATCTATGATTCCTCAGAAAACTGCGTCAGCCGCTACATATCTAAATTTTGCTCTCTGTGATGTTTTCATACGAAAAAACTAAAATTTGGATTCAGAAATAAATAAATCAGTTCAGGATAACCCGAATGGGCAAACCAACCAGCTGGTTGACCTGCATATCTGCTCTCGGATGGTTAACCGGAAAAATAAAGCCTGAAATGTTGCTAAATGATGAGGCAGGAACACACCAACAAATAATTTGTTGCAAATGTATTTCTTAGTTGGCAATCAAAGGGTTGAGACTCCTTTACCCACTTGGGTCCAGTCTGCTCTGATTAGTTGACAGGTCTGTTCTTTGGTGTTTGCTGTGCATCATGTTGTCAACAACTCTGCATTCATTCTGATGTCTCTGCTCTGCTCTGCACTGGACTTGCTACCCCAAACCAATAAGCTTTACCTGCAAGTGAAACAATATTAGGACATCACACGGACTGGTACACTTGAGTGGCCACGGAAATGAACCATTTTAAGCAGCTACTGGTGCCATGAACATGGGTAAAGAGAGACGTCCAAATGCTGGAGATTTTTTTTTTTGCTCTGCTCATGGAAGTGCTCTATCACGCAGGGGAGAGGCATGTTAAACACAACAGGATGTATAACACTCAAAAAGCATATGAGCCCTTTAAAATGCACATCTTTTTCTTTCAAGGTAAGCCCTGCCCTCTCCACCCTGGAGGAAAAGCAAAGACAAAGGCACCAATAAAGAAGAAGAAGAAGATGCCATGTGATATATCCACGACTGTTCCAACTCTATGGCAGTTCATTTTGTGGTTGTACAGTACTGTTTATGTCACAATACATAAAACAAGAAGCGAAAACTGCCTCGTATCGGACATTTGAGAAAAATATGAGAAAACTTTTGACGTCTTGTTACAGGGCTCAACAGCAGGCATCAGAAATGTGTGTGTGGTCAGTGCATCTTCACACACACAAAAGACCTTAATGGGGCATGACACATGACTTCTGAACACTTCCAATTGCAACGACTGTCAACAACACAATCCAGTGTAGAAATGAAAGTAAGATTTTTCCATTAAAGTTGAAGAGCAGCAACTTACTCCATTTCAGGGATCAATTTCAGGGAGGAGAAGGGGAGTGGGAGGCCATCTTATATCATAGCATGTCATGGACTGTGATTATTCCAGCTGAGAGGCCTTACGCTCATCTTTATCCTACCATGGAGCAGCTCATTACAGCCTTACAAAGCACCCTCTGATCTTCTCACTCCTAACACGCTCTGTCTTCTTTTTGACATGTGATGTGCATCTCTGCAGGTGGCTTTGGTGTGTGACCCATGTACACTCAGAGATTTAATTAAAACACAATGTTCTCCTGATGTCAGATATCATATCTACATGTGACATGAAACAGCCATAAGGACGGCATGCAAATCTCACAGACTGGGCAGTTTTATGTCAAACACTGGTCACTGATTTGATTTGTCAAGGGAGAGATTTGATGGCCACACCTCATTGAACTTTCTGTGTCATACATGAGGAGCTTTATGGTGCCGTGACGTTACCCAAGGAGCTGTTTTTAGTAGAAATCTTATTTCTTTGAATGGAGTGAGCATGATTGGTAGTAACATTTGGATTATGGTGACCTAACAAAATCTTATTAGTTTGAGCTAAATGGTGAGCATGTCTTTTTCTGTTAGAACAAATAATACACAAGATTAAGAAGAGATAATAAGACTGTCAAACTGGGCATAATTACCACAACTTAGACTTTAAGAAATGTTTTAGCTAACCTGATGAATTTCAGACATTTAGGCAGTGTTCGTTCAGTGAGAACGGTAAATGCAGTCAATGATTTCTTCCTTTCTTATTTTATGTGTCAAAGGTTCATCCCTAGAATGGCTGTCTCTCTTAAATAATGGATGTAAATCAAGAGTTTTGTACTCCGTTACACTGTATAGATTTTTTTTCTGCCCAGGAGAGCTGTCCTTGGTTCTGGATCCCGGAACTTTCCATGGTGCTGAAAACAAGCAACCTTACAGACCTGCCATCACGACTTGAGTGAGCAGATCTTGACATTAGGTTTGATGGGTTTGACATGGGACTTCATTTCAATTTATACAAACATTCTGTGATTGTGTTTTTGTTGTTTTTTTTGCTATTGGCCAGTATTCAAGCCATTCTATACTATTCTCTGAAACACTGGCCATGAGTCTGTCTTTTTAGCTATGAAAATGCTCATACAAGGCTGACAAGACCTCCTACCTTCTTGAGGAGGGCTTCCAAACATCACCAATTATCTCAAAGAAATTGTCATTACAAAGAGCTACCTATCCAACTAAAGACTTTTTTGTTAAATGTCAGAAATCTCTACGTAATACCACTTCAGTATATCATACAGTAGTCCAATTATTCTCGTGATTTAAAATTGAAAGACAAAGGAGTTCTTCCTGAGATGCACAAAAACATCAAAACAAAGATAAAAGACTAAAAGGCACTCTTTTTAAACAATTATAATACCTTTATTTTAACAGCATGGACATGTAGACTTTAAAAACAAATTAGATGCTTTTCAGCACGCATCAGAGTTTGTTTCTAGCTCTACATGACCATACCGTCTGAATAAAGGCATTTATATTGTTCACTTCTTGTACTTTAAGTCAACCGGCACTCTAAAACAATAAACTTTAAATAATAGCCCAAGCATATTTTTTCTTTAAAATAACCCTGTCTGAACTTAATAAAATACAGAGCAAAGAGGGTTTGTAAAGAAGCACTATCATGTATGACAGAGTAAAACAATGGATCTTACTTTTTTAATGCAGGGAAATGGAAATGATCTCTATCTTATATTTTTTTTTTTCTTTAAACTTCGACAATGCCTTTGGTTCAACAGTTTGTATACCTCAGGTCAGAGGTCACTAACCTGTAGATGTCAGTCTTCAGGTAGATCTTTGAGACATTTCCACAGGATCTTTAGCACAGGATGCACATCTAATGGGGAGGTCCACATACACACTGCATGCACAGATCTGGCAAATCTGCCTGTTTTGTAAGGTGAATTAGGTCCAATAACTTAAACCCCATGGTTTTTAGTATGAGCAAGGTGGTTGAACTATTGTTGAAAATGTGTTATAGAGGCCAACATGTCACTTTCCAGTGATAAAGTCGTATGAGTTTTGGTTCATGGTAGTCTGCACAAGCTGCTGAATTCACATTTGAATTTCATTTTTCTTTTTAAGGGTTTGATAGATTGATTAAATCTACTAACTCGGGTAAAAATAAATAGTATCTAGTGAATGTGACCAAGTTTGGTGATTTTTAACTGTATCTGGCTTTTCCTGCCTGCACCATGTCAGGAAAAGTTGGTGAACACTGCCTTAGGTCTTGATAATGAAGTGTCCATGGACCCGGATACCGGAAATCCAGTTTTACAGAGCTGTTTGCACCAGCAGCATCTTTGATTCTTCATTTGACCTGCAAACTGTTATTTCATCCATGAGCAGCAGGTGAAACCACTGCAACAGCACACAAAACTTGTATCACAGTGATGGGCTTTTCTCAAAACACATCATTTTCTTTTCTCTTCATGCGCGAGACGCCTCGTGTTCTCCAACTGTAGCTCTGATTTAACAACTTTCCTTAAATAAGTCACTCACATCACCGCGCCGCAGCCAATGAGCTCCTTCAATGCAAATACTGGAATTGTCAACGGGATGACGTCATTGCTGGCGCAGCTCGATGGCTCCTACTAAATGAATGCGTCGTGAATGGGCGCGTGAGACGCTCTCCTCTGCTGGTGGGACAGCGCGCGCTGCTGACCTCCGTTCACTTTTAATTGGATTTTTTTTTATCACAGTTTTAATGTGAGGATTTCTGCTCTGTGCGTTTATTTTTTGGGTCTTTTTTAGTGTTACGTCCTGGTCGAACAGTCACTTCTTTTCCTCAGAGCGGGACGTGAGAGGTAAGTTGTTTGTCAGTTACTTGGAGCCAAAGGAAACAATTTATGCTCTTTTTAATAGGTTTAAAGGAAGAAAACCAACTTTTTCGAGACTGTCAATCTAAGCTCTAAACTTTGCAACATATTTTTTAAAAATGGGGATTATTTTTTGTGGTTGCATCGTAAATAAATACGTTAAGCAGTCGATTTTCCAGTCTTTGGAGAGGATTTATTTACGCATTATTTTAAGTTTCTCTTATTTTCGACTACATTTTAAGTCGTTTTTTTTTCTTTCTTTCTTTTCTTTTTGTAGAATGAAAGCTCTGCATTGTCCCTCTTGCCCTGACTTTCAGTTAACAGGATGAACAATTCCTCTTTCTCTCTGAGAATATTCTGGAATTATGTAAGACATTTTGTAAGGTAGAAATTTTGGACAAGTATGTTATACTTCGATGTTTTAGTCATGTAATTGCATTTTTTAACGTTGAATTACCGTAAGTAAATAAGTTGTATTTCATATATATTAGTAAACAAAATCCTGCACCTTATCCCCCATTCAATATAACCGGACGTTGCGGTTTAGGAAAATGAAAATAGTCATGGGTATTTAGGATCCTTTGGGTGAATCGAACATTTTAACTCGGTTCAGTAATGAGATCCGTTTTTCTGTATTTGTCATTTCCTCAGGTTTGAAATCTACTGCCCACTTTACGTGTTTGTCAAGTTTGTCAATGAGTTGATCTGTCATTGTTATTTGTGGATATATTATTCCTTATAAACTCAATTTGACTTAAAAGGTACAGGAACAGTGGTTTTCAAACCATTTCCCCACCTTTAAACTAAGCCAAAATCAAACAATCTCTTTAATGGCTGTCATAGTAGCATAACACTCTGTTCTACATGCTTATTTTTTTTAAATCAATAAATGCCTTATAAAATATGAAAAACTTTTCCATTACTAGTAAAATTTTTCATAAAGTTGTCCAACATTGATGATCAGAGTACATTATAAACCATGCATTGGTTATTTGTATGAATTAAACATGGTTATCCAATGCCCAAGGGCGCACAAGTGTGCCTCTCACATCATTTTAGAAACAGTGCTCAAAACGACAAAACCTCTGATATATCAATACCAAACGTGCAGGTTGATTCATTATTTCTCATTTGGCATTGTTGAAAAAGTTGAAGAGTGTTCAACTACATAAGCATTTAAATGTAAATTCAGATTATTAAAAAAGGTAACTTTTTCAGTGCCAATTTATGAACTCTTATTTTATGATTTTATATGAAACAGAAACTTTTCAGCCTGATACACATAAAAGTTGTTGATGGAGGCTGTTCATTTTTCTCTGCAATGTTGATATCTGCTGTTATACTTTATTGTACTTATACTGTTATTATTAACATTATTATTAGCAACACATGAAATAAGGGTTCCCGACATATTCTGGAAGACAAGAGAGCATCTCTACAAAAAATATAACCAAAAATGCTCAAAAAAGAGACATACACTAGCCATTAATAAATATTTGGTATTAAAGTTTCTGACACAGTGAATGGTTGCTTTTGTTAATCAGAAAGATTAGATATAAGGCTAGGAGCGTGCTCTCAGTCCTTCAAAATCTATGACATTTTAGTCGTTTGGGTTACAGAAAGGCCTTTATTCAAGTTGTGAAGGTATCAGTTTTATTTTATTTTGCTGTAATTCAAACATTTATAGAGTTTTAAAATTGGTGTTTTAATCTGATCTATAGTGAACGGTTTGGACAAAAAGCAAGTTGAAAATTTTTTTTTAAAAATGTCAAAATGTGAAAAAAAGTGAATATTCTTTTTTTTGCCAAAGGCACAAGATTATATATAAAATGGTTACCAAAAATTACACTGCATTAAAGCTGTCTTGATTCCTTCAAAGCCATTAGGACTAAGCTTTCGACATAGTTTCAGCATTTTTGCAGTTATATTAAGTATGTTTGTTTGTTTTTTCAGTGTATTATATTGTCATTTTTATCACACCTTGAGGTCACAGCCTTGCTCTAGTTGTAATTAGACCTGTGGTGTTTAATAATAGTAATGGAATATATAATGGAGTCAGAGATCTTTGTCTTTGCTTTAAGATGCACACAGTAAACAGCCACACAAGGTAAAATGATTCATCCCTCTTTCCATTTGCTGTTCCCAGAGGACGCAGCATGCTGTCCTCCCTGAAGACCCTCCTGCTGCTCTCTGTCCTGTGCACCCCAACCTCCAGCCTGTGCCTCCGCCTCTACCACACCCGATCAGACCTCCTGTGTGACGATCAGCTGCCCCTCAGCGTGCCCAGTGATGAGGACGAGCCTCCGGGTTTCTCCCCAGTGGATGACTGGGGGTCACTGCTGCAGTCTGCAGAGTACCTCACCTCCTCCTCTTCTTCTTCATCTTCTTTGGAGTCCAGCCGGGAAAAAAGGACTTCAAGTCCCGCAAACTACCGCTTCATGAGCCGGACCAAGCTCAGAGGGCAGATGCTGAGGAACAGCAGCAAAGGGGACCGAAGAAGCAGGCTGACCCTGTCCCTGGACGTCCCCACCAACATCATGAATGTGCTCTTTGACGTGGCCAAAGCCAAAAACCTGCGAGCAAAAGCAGCCGAGAACGCTCGTCTTCTGGCTCAGATTGGACGGAGAAAGTGAAGAGAAGAATGATAGACTGCTCAGATTTAACAGACAGCCATGACCAGTGCTGGCCTCGTTACTTCATATTCACTCTGAAAGTGTTGGTGTTGGTTTGTTTCTGCACGGTGAGAGTGTTTTTGATTTCATGTGAAAGGTCTCTGGAATCAAATCATCCATCACTGCATCAGTAACAATGGAAGCAAAAGATTTTTTCTTTTCACTTTAACTTTGGTTATATTTTTTTAACTTTTTTTCTAACTTAAAGGGGTAGATTTAAACCTAAATTACTAAAATAAGGTTGATGATGTATCATTGTAAGCCTGTAGGCAGACTGAGCACTTCCAACTTAGCATATTTATTTGACCTTGAATTAAAACATCTATGTTGTTAGTGCTGCTTTCAGGGACAGCTTCTGACTCAAAATATTCATAAATTGGCCAATGAAAGCTATATTGGCTGAGACTATAACCATCAAATTTGTCAAGATATTAATCCTTAAAGTTACAATTTAGAGTTGAATTTATGTTGCTATTAGGTACAGCTGCATACCAGACATACTGTCTTTTTGGCTGAAATTATTACCCTGTAAGCCTGTATCAGCGAACACAACACACTGTCAAATCTTTAAGGCTGCATGGCCCTAAATTCACATTTTAAGATTGTGTTTATGCTTTGTTTTGACTTACATAAATGCATTTAAAGAAGAAAATGATCAGAATTTTTGTTGTGCACTCATTCCAGCAAAGAAAAAGAGATCAAATGAAGGTTTTACCTCCTAAAAGTTGGTTAAGTGTCTTGAATTGCAATGACTTTTTGTAATACATTTTAAAAGAATAATTATGATGAAAATGACTGATGAACAGACTTTTCTGTTCCTGTAATAGTGGACATGTTGTGGTCAAATTTTTTGTTATTTGCCCTTGAATGAACAACTTGAAATTGCATACTCATACTTTAGGAATGAGAACAATAGCTAAAAATAATGTTGTAACATTTTGCCATGGTAGATCGATGAAGAATTTGCCCTGAAATATACAATTTTAAGTATTTAATTGTGTTTTGAGCTTTGAACTAGTATAAGCTATTTGCCTTTAAGATTACAATTTAAAGTCACATTAACATTTTGTTTTGTCACATTATCATACCCTCACATTGAGAAAAAAGGCTGATAAATATCTTATAAGCCTGAATTGACAGACACTGCATCGTTCTAATTTACACATTTATTTGACCTTAAATTGAAAATTTAGGGATGAATTTGTATCATATTTTAGAAAATAAAAAAATACCTTAGTAACAAAAGTACAGCTGATAGATGTAACCTTGTTAACTGCCAAATCTATTTGATAATTTACCCTTAAAAGAATAATTCATGTTAAATTTATGTTGCCTCTTCAGTCACACACATAAATTAGAAGTGAAGATACATTTTTTCTCATGAGGTAAAAAGTGTTGTAGCAACCATTAATTGCTACAACCAAGATATTGGTTCAGGAAAATGGCTATGCACTTATTTGTCAGCACAGATCATTTCAAATAAAACACATAGTTAACTTATGTTTCTTTTGCATGAAAATGTGTGGCAGTTAAAACAGTTTCAGCAAAGAGAGACCTTGGCTAAGAAAAAAGGAGAGAGAATGACTGAATTTTGGATGTTTTTGTTCTGAAGTCTTCACATTTTAAATCTCAGACTTAAGAAAAAGAAGAGAGCAGCTGTCATCATCAGTACTTAAGACTCGTCACATTAGACCAGTCAAAATCCTTTGTGCTTGTGTCGTTTGATGGTATTATTTTCACTCTGGTGCTTTATTTAGTCACTGACAAAGAGGATTGCCAGTCAGAGATTCACATGGACACTAACAGTGAATGAAAACCAACCACAAGATCATGAAATACAGTAAAATGCCAATGCATGGGATTGTAATTGTTCATCAGATGTCTGTTATTTTTATACTCCAAATAAAGGATTATTTTTCCTCAAATAAAGCAGAAGTAACAAAAACATTTTGACCTTTTTCTTTCCACAAATGCTGTAGATGAACCCTGTTCTTTTTTCCTGTACATGATCAGTCTTTTACTGCAGACACGGCTATCATCAATCAGTGTGACGTATGTGTGGATATCTGAAGCTAACGTGATTATTATTCTACAAAGGTGCTCAGTAGATTCTTGCAAGCCCAGCATGATTAAGTAACAATTTTCTTTTATATTCTATGAAAAAACCTATTGAATTTATATTATCATGAGTTAAATTAGTTTAAGCTCAATTTCTGGTTATCAAAGCCCAAGAACTTTCAACACTGGAGTTTTTTTTTTTTTTAAATGTGTTTCTTCATCACACTTACCGTAACTTTTTCTTTTGTTGCACATAAAAAATGAAACACAATATGAGAAAGAAGAAAGAAAAAAAATACACGATTTAATAATACATAACTAAACAAAGCAACAACAAAAAGGAGCTATAGAGCTCTTTGAAAAAAAGAATTAATTGGAAAATGTCGACATCTTGTGGCCATTTGATGTAATTACACCCTTGTTTGCACGCACAAGCGCAGGTGTACTAATCAGAGCTGCTGATTGGTGCCAATAAATGCCCCACTGTTTTAAAGCATCAGTATGACTCCTCACAAAGAATCTGTCATCAGTGAAGTTATAAAAAAAAAGAGACTAAGAACATTAAATCAAGAAAGAAAGATATAATAATACATTTATAACATTTTAACCTAATGTGAAACGTATTCAGGGACAATAAACTTATTTTGTCAGATCCATAATAGCATCACGTTTTCATGAGATAAGATTGTTCTTACAGTCTAAATTTTCAAGACCTAACATGACAAGTTTCATTCTTACAAGAAAGTTTCACTTTGTAACATGTAGATATATTATTAAACCAATATTTTTTCCAATTGTAACTGAACTCTAATCTCTATTTTTATTTTCCAGGGTGATAGCAATAAACTTGATAGTGTGCATTGTGTGTGCTATATGTATTAACAAATCAAGAAAGAATGTGGTCTGTGGGGATCAAAAGAGTACAGACACATAGTATCTAAGTACAAACAAAAGTAATCCCTTGTGAATCTGCCCAAGTAAAAGTAAAACGTACTTTATTTTAAATGAACTTTAAGTTCTCTGTAACTTTGGACTTTACTGTGTTGTTAAAAAGGACATTTTTAGTTTGATGAGTTATTTGCTTCAGTATGAACTATATTTTTATTATTTACATTTGGATCAAATAATATTGTATAACTACAGAATTATAATTTGCTATGATATATTCATATGTTCATATGAAACTAGATAATAAAATATATCAGTTTCAATCGAATCCAATTTAAATGAGCTTAATTGGCATGATAGTTTGTGACAAACATTTTGCCAAAGCAAAAATTCACAACATGCTGTATGTATTCAGTGATAATAAATGAATTTAGCAGTGAATCAATAGATCAATAAATCAACAAACAAACTATCTATAGAGCTCAGATTATAAAACAAATGTAAACAGTAGAAACACCAACCTAATTTGTTACTGTATGTTGAGAAAATGTAATCCGCTACTCTCCACCACTGATGGCCTGTGCTCTTTGGGGTGTTTCCTCACACTATGTTTGTTAAAACATTTATTACATAATTGAAAGCACAGACACGTTCATTAGAAAAGAGGAAAAAATATGTAATCCGTCCTTAAAATAGTTTGAAGATTCTGCTCAGAGCTTGATTTGAATCGCTAATAAACAAATATAAATTTTACAAATAACTAAAATGGTATTTGATTTCTAGACCGTAGTTGTTGGCCAGCAGCGCCCCCTGCTGTTCATGGCGCAGAGTGACGCTTACGTACATCCCGTTGACGTGGACGTTCAAACCGGAAGTCATTTTCATTTTGGATACGTGGAAGTAGCTTCTCCTCTGACCGAGGTTGGGAGCATCTTTTTGCCCTCGTCTGTCAGCTTTACTCCGACACCATGATTAAAAAGTTCGACAAGAAGGACGAGGAGTCTGGTGAGACTGGAAATGTGTTACTTTGAATAGAACTCAATGAAAATGGTCTCGATATGGACATGATTGTGGACGTTAGTGGAAGTTTACATGGGGCTAGGCTCTCTGCGTTAGCCGACTAGCATTAGTTATCGACACCTTTTATGTTAAATTAAATGGAGTTTTACACATTAAGGTTAGATATGAGAGATTTGCATTCTCGTTATTATTTTCAGATGGTATTCTAATGTGTTCAGTGATGACATGTGTAGCAGTGCTGCGCTTGGTTAGCCGTAGCATTGCTAACTGGACAGCCACATCTGTGTTGTCAAGTTAGCTTGTCCTTGCTGCGCCGTATTGATAATATATCGGATTAGTACAGCATAAAGTTTAGAGTTGAATGCATAGTTGACTGACAACTGTTTTGACTTTCAGGAAGTGGATCAAACCCCTTCCAGCACCTTGAGAAGAGCGCTGTGCTACAGGAGGTAAAGTCCACATCTGATGTTGCCTAAGATGCTCTTCTTTCATACGAGACATCAGCATATGTGTTAAAGAAAATCAACATCAAACAGAGGCTTCGTATCTTTTCCACAGGCTCGTATCTTCAATGAGACTCCCATCAACCCAAGAAGATGCCTCCACATTCTCACCAAGATTATCTACCTCCTCAACCAGGTACAAAATTTTCAACAAAGATATGTTTTTTTTTTTTTTTGGCTTTCTTTACATCTTACAGGTTTGTCTTTGCCCCACTAACATGTCTGTTTGTTTAGGGGGAGCATTTTGGGACCACAGAGGCTACAGAGGCTTTCTTTGCCATGACCAGGCTCTTTCAGTCCAATGATGTAAGACACCTTAATTCATTTATTCACTTGTAACTAGGAACAGGAATTGAAAACCAATTCCAGTTCAGAATCAATAACGATGCCCCCAAGGAACTGATATCAGTATTCTTTTTGCTTAACAATTTCTTCCACTTTGTTATACATACTTTGCAAGTAATAGACTTCATGCTTTCTTCAGGGACGACAGTAGAAATGATAATGAAGTCAAAAATCAAGGCAGACAGGGGAAGAGGTGGTCGAAATTGTGTCCTGATTTCCATCAATTAGACCCTTCCTGCACATCTTTCAATAAGAAGAACACCAGCAACTTTTAGAAGCTTTTATCTATGCAGCATGGCATTGAATGTCAGCAGCGTCATGTGTTTGACATTGTTGCCTCTGTAAACCTCTACAGGCCTATCTTTGTCCACACAGAAAATCAGCAGGAATCGATAAAAAATCAGTAGAGAATATAATCAATACGCAGAATCATTAATGGCTTTGGTATCAATAAAGTCTTACATATTTGATATAAGAATAAACAATAATTTATCCTTATTATGTATTGCAGTAGAAAAAAACAAACAGGAAATGATCCCAAATGAAAGTAGCAAGTATTTTAGGCTGATTATGGGTATGTTACACCGTATTTATTTAATGTCATGCAATTATTTAGGATACTTTATATGTTTTATCCTAAGTCTACATGGTATGGAAAAATCAATATGAATTTTGAAAGGTTAATTAAATAAGATATATATTTTTTTTATAAACGTACTGGTATTAAACAGTCCCTGATAGCTTTTTGTGCAGCCCTTGTGGTGACCAAGTGAGATACATACTTGGGAAAAAAAATAGTATTGCCTATCAAACTTCCCAGCTGTAACATATATCCTCAAAAAGTGTATTTGTTCTTTTTGTTTTCTCAGCAAACCCTGAGGAGGATGTGCTATTTGACCATAAAAGAGATGGCCAACATCTCTGAGGATGTTATCATCGTCACTAGCAGGTTTGTACCTTTATTTGAAATCCCTTGATTCCAGTTTGACACTTAAGTCCTAGTAGATTATTAAACTAAGCATAACCTCCTTTTAATTAATAAATCAGTCTCTTTCTTCTTTCAAAGTAACCCTCTTTATGTTGATATCACAAAGATTTTTATAGTTGATACTCAGGGGGAAAAACATGTGAGTGGTTTTGTTTCCATTTCGATGTGAATATGATAAATAGTTCAGCCCTAGTCCAGGTCTCAAAAGATGTTTTATAAAGTGTAAAATTTCATTCTCAAAAAGTGTGCAGGAACCCTGATTAAATGTGCTGCGATGTCTGTCCAGGGTGTAGTGTCTTCAGCTGTTTCTTGTGTGCTTTATTTCAGCTTGACCAAAGACATGACAGGGAAGGAGGATGTGTACAGAGGACCTGCTATCAGAGCTCTCTGCAGGATCACCGATGTGAGTGCTATTCGCTCAGTGTTCTTTATTTATCAGTCGGTCTCCTCCTTGACTTTACCGTCGCACACTTGAAGGCAACATCTTCCACACTTAATGTAATCAAGCTAAGAAACTAATCAGCGTGTTTAATTTTCCTGTCTCCACAGACCACCATGCTGCAGGCCATTGAAAGATACATGAAGCAGGCTATCGTTGACAAGGTGCCCAGTGTGTCCAGTTCAGCCCTGGTCTCCTCACTGGTGAGTGAAATGTCTGTATATTGCCCTGGTTTTTCTGCTCTGTGGAGATAGTAGGTAATTAAGTCCTGTCTTTCTTTGTGTGTCCAGCACATGGTGAAGATGAGCTATGATGTGGTGAAGCGTTGGGTTAATGAAGCTCAGGAGGCTGCTTCAAGTGACAACATCATGGTCCAGGTTGGTAGTGATCCATGCATCTGTCAGCTTAAATGAGTTATCTATTATCTGTTTAGTCAGAGCAGTATTTTAGACCCGTTACTAATGATTGTCCTGTCCTTTAGTACCATGCTCTGGGTCTGCTGTATCACCTGAGGAAGAATGACCGCTTGGCTGTCACCAAAATGCTGAACAAATTCACCAAATCTGGCCTCAAGTCTCCTTTCGCCTACTGTATGCTGATCAGGATCGCAAGCAAACTGCTGGACGAGACTGAGGCAGGGTGAGTTGACCTGCAGAGATCTTATAACCAAGTCTGACAAGTTTTGTTTCTCTGAATGGAAACATGAATCTCCATGGTTCATTTGTGTTTGTTGTCTCACGTCCTGGTATTCCTCTGTCTTCAGACATGACAGCCCCTTGTTTGACTTCATCGAGAGCTGCCTGAGGAACAAGAATGAGATGGTGGTCTATGAGGCAGCCTCTGCCATCGTCCACATGCCCAACTGTACAGCTAGGGAGCTGGCCCCTGCAGTGTCTGGTGTGTACTCTACACCACATACATTTTAAGCTGACTAGAGAATAAAAACATGTTTTCTCAGTTAACTTGTAAAGAAAACTGCTCTTATGAGCTTAAATGGGATATTCCTTGTTTTTCTGCAGTGTTGCAGCTCTTCTGCAGCTCTCCCAAAGCAGCTCTGAGGTATGCTGCTGTCAGGACCCTCAACAAGGTACAACTACACCCTCTGCCCTTCCATCTCATCTGGATTGAAAAATTTTTAGTATTTCTCGTATTATATATGTCTTCTGTGTCCATCAGGTGGCCATGAAGCACCCATCAGCTGTGACCGCCTGTAACTTGGACCTGGAGAACCTGATCACCGACTCAAACCGCAGCATCGCCACACTGGCCATCACCACTCTGTTGAAGACCGGCAGTGAGAGCAGCGTGGACCGCCTCATGAAGCAGATCTCCTCATTTGTGTCTGAGATCTCAGATGAGTTCAAGGTCTCACCTTGTTTTTACTATTTTTCTGTTTGTGATAAAAGAGTGCAATCAGGTTACACATTTAGTAAAGGTTTTGTGGATCATCCAGGATTTTAGCCTCTGTGGCTCACTGTAACAAATCTCCTCCTTATTTATGTTTACTGCAGGTTGTGGTGGTGCAGGCCATCAGCGCTCTGTGCCAGAAGTATCCCAGGAAGCACAGCGTCATGATGAACTTCTTGTCCAACATGCTAAGAGATGATGTAAGTTTTTTTTAAACACTTTGTTTTTATTGTTTTTATTTAACAAAAAAAAATCAGAAAGGGGTCATGACTTGCCTTGACTCCAAAACAATTGTGTTGCTGCAGCCTTTTTTTTAACTAATAATTCAGTCTCTTTCTTGTCGTTGCAATGTAAACATTGTCCATTTGTACCATTTCTTTTTAAATTGATCCTCCTGAATCCTCACACAGTGGGTTAAATCTTCCATAGCATATATTTCGTTAACAATTTTCAATCACTCTTCTTGTGTTGGAGGATCAATCTTATATCATCTCCTTGTGACGGCCTTTATACAAGCTGATAACAAGATTTTCAATAAATATCTGTCCTTTCTCATAACAGTATCTCCAAAGTACATCACTTTACATGTCAGAGGTATATGATAGCCAAGTATTTTCTTTATAATCAGATTAACATTTTCCCAAAACTGTAAAATTCTCATACAGAGCCATTCAAAATGTACGTGAATAATCAACATTCATGGCTGCAGTTTCTCCAACATGGCTGTGCTACAAAGTGTTTGCTCTTAATCTTCGGTGTAACAAAAATATCTGATGACATTTTCCAACAGTGTTCTCTCAAGGTGCGTGAAGACGATAGAGATATTAACTTTAAGTTGTTTTTCCCATTTCTGTTTCATGATGCAAGTTTTTGTCATTCACAGCCTTCAGAGGATCCTCAATAGATCTAGCTTGTGTGCCACATATTACTCCATGGCTGTTGTTTGAGTCCTAAAAGTTTTGAATGTGTAAGTTGAGCTGACAGAAATTGTCTCTCTGTCTTTCAGGGTGGTTTTGAGTACAAGAGAGCCATCGTGGACTGCATCATCAGCATCATTGAGGAGAACCCCGAGAGTAAAGAGACCGGTCTGGCCCACCTCTGTGAGTTCATCGAGGACTGTGAGCACACGGTGTTAGCGACAAAGATCCTTCACCTGCTGGGTAAAGAGGGTCCACGCACCCCCCAACCCTCCAAGTACATCCGCTTCATCTTCAACAGGGTGGTGCTGGAGAGCGAGGCCGTCCGTGCAGGTAAGACAAAACACTGAGTGAACTTTTCAAGTCTGAGCTCAGATTAGTTTGATTGAAACCTTTTGTTGACAACATTAAATCTTCATCCAATCTATTGGTTTAATTCACTGATGCGTTTTCACCTGCAGCTGCTGTCAGTGCTTTGGCTAAGTTTGGAGCTCAAAATGATGATCTGCTGCCCAGTGTCCTGGTTCTCATGCAGAGGTAATCATTCACTTTCATTCGCTTTATTTTCCTCTTGTCCTCTTGACTCTTTAAAGTATTTTAAGTACATTCAAAAGTCGTTTAAAGCTCATACTTTTCATTATCTGGGTTTAGGTTTCTCTTTGGAATTCTGAAAGTCAGTGGAATACATTTTTCAGATGTAAAATAAAAAAGGCAAAATTGTCCTTGAAAAATCAAGTCATCTAATTTCACAAGAGTGCCTCAAATGAGATGATGTGGTCTGAAAAGGCTGGATTGAAATAAGGATTGTGTTAAATGTTCAGGTGTTGGTCCTAGCTCAAAGTCAATTTTAGAAAGAAAAGGCAGCCAGCTTTTTAAAGCTGAAAAACGGAACCTCTGGAGACCAAGTTTGATTCATGAAAAGTTAAGTATTGTTAGGGAGTATATCCAGGATTTTCTGCCTTTATTGGAAATCACAGGATGGTGGATGAATTCAAAATCAGGGACAGATTGTGGGGAATGACGTGAAGAAAGGAAGCCACAGGCTAGCTTTGAGTCCAGACCACATTAAGGAAACATCTGTATTTGGGGCTTGAACACAACTACAGTGCCAACTGCAGCCTAGAACTTTTGCTTTTGTCTTTATTCCTATGAGCATTTTCTTTATGTTGGGTACCTAAATTGGATTTTAGTTTTTACAGAGCATAGTATTTCTTCTTTAAAGACAAAATATGAGGGAAGTTGGGTTATATGATACCAAATGATGTACTTATGTTGAAAAAATGTATTAATTTATTTCCCTTTAAACTCTCTTCTTCTTGTTGTTTATCAGTAATGATGAATTCTTTGGTGTATGGTCTGACTTTTAAGTCTGTTGTGATGTCAGTCCTTGGTTTCTTCTTGTGTCTTCTTCTTGTTATAGTTTTAAAAAGTATAAAAATGTTATGAATTATCACGTTTGCACATGTAAGAGTTTGTGTTGAAACCAGACGTCCACAGAAAGGAATATATCGGCCTTCCCGCCAAGCCAATTAAACTTGAAATAAAAAAGAGTGGAAACTTCGGTTAGGACAAATTCGTTATAGTTTGTTACTTAAATGTGGTTTTTATTTGCTTATCTGTTTGTTTTACAGGTGCATGATGGACAGTGACGATGAAGTGCGTGACAGAGCCACTTTCTACATGAACGTGTTGCAGCAGAAACAGAAGGCTCTGAATGCTGCTTACATCTTCAACGGTAAACACACACTCTGGGTTCACCTACAAGGATTTCAGGTTTCCTGTAGATCCTTGAAAGTCTGGAATTAGATTTTTGAAATCTAAAGCCTTAAGCGTTTCTCCTGTGATAGATCTTAAGTGTTTTTTGTTGAGCTTTATTTATTGATTTTTCATTTTATAACATGATTGCCTGTTTGTTTGCAACATACATACATAAGGCTTATCAGGGTGTGATGGTAATTGACATAAAAGGAAAGGTTTGGTGAAGTGTAATTAGATTATAGTGGTCTTAAGTTAGATGGTTATTCACACTCAGACTGTCTGTATTTAAGGATATTTACACGCTGCTTCAGAAAAAAGACTCAACACCTTTTGTCCATGTGTTCACTCTCATGTCTGAATCATAACTTTATTTTTAGAGCAGTGTGACATGGTATGATGTTATTAACTTCATATTTAGCAGCCTGACTTGTTACATTTTAAGAAAATACCAATCTGTATAACAAATGCAAGTTTTCTTTGCAACACAACGGTTATCTGTAGTGCAAACATGTTTGAATTTTTCTCAGGCCCAGTCTAAAAAGTCTTGTATCTGATTTTTCTGAGTGAGGAGAAACTCTGGATTTAGTCAGTGGTTAAATGCTAACATCTTCTCTTGTGTGTTTCTCTCAGGTTTGTCTGTTTCCATCCCTGGCCTGGAGAAATCTCTTCACCAGTACACTCTGGAGCCCTCTGAGAAACCTTTCGACATGAAGAGCGTCCCTCTGGCCACCACTCCAATCACAGAGCAGAAGACAGGTAATCTTCGCCTGACTTCTCTGATTTGTATGGCCCACAATCTGGAGAAATCCGAGTTAAGAATGTGTCTCTCCTTTTAGAAATCGCTCCTGTTGCCACAAGCAAACTGCCAGAGAAGTTGGCCCCCTCACGCCAGGATATTTATCAAGGTAAGATGTTTAACACTGTCCGTCTTTTGATGCATTCTAGTCCGTGATGAAGCTCTGTTGTTAGCTCACTCGTGTAAAATCTCACCCTTGTCTTTCCTTCGTCTTCCTCTTAGAACAACTGGCTGCGATCCCAGAGTTCCAAAACCTCGGTCCGCTTTTCAAATCCTCCGAGCCGGTGCAGCTGACCGAGGCTGAGACAGAATATGTTGTACGTTGCGTCAAACACACCTTCGCCCGTCACATGGTGTTCCAGTTCGACTGCACGAACACCCTGAATGATCAGCTCTTGCAGAAGGTACCAGCTCAGTGGAGCTTCAACACCGATATTTCTATAAACTTCTGTTAGTTTAGCACAAGGGTGGGCAACTTTGATTGCCAAGAGGGCCTTGTAATTTCATTTTCAGTGCCTGAGGGCTGCTCTGACTGAAGAAAAATGTATATAAATAGAGAAAAAATAGCAAAAATAAAGCTTTAAAAAATCATTATACCAACATTAAGGTATTCTAACTCAAACACAATTAAAAGTTCCAATTTAATGATGCATAACTAAAGTGAATTTAAGCTTTTTTATAATGCAGTAAAAGACTGTTTACTAGTTTTTAAAGCACAAATATATTACCTCAGCCATTGTTTTCAAATATATTTTTACCAACACTATATTTTATATTTTAATGCCTAATAAAAGATTTTTAGGGACATAATCATAGCAAAATAAGTTCTCTAATGACTTGCAAAAAAACAAAACATGTACTAACAATCTGTACCTATCCTAATTTGAGCATTATGTCATACTCAAGATGAATCATAGTGAACAGTTCTGAATTTTTCTTCATATTTACAATTTGTTTTTTTTTGTGGGAGGGAAATCATTGACGGGCTGCACTGAGTGAGGTGAAGGGCCGCATGTGGCCCCTGTCCCGCCAGTTGCCCACCCCTGGTTTAACATAATTGTTTTGCCGTGTTCCTCAGGTCGTCGTACAGATGGAGCCGTCAGAGGCCTATGAGGTTGTGCACTATATCCCCGCCCCCAGTCTCCCCTACAGTCAGCCCGGGTCCTGCTACACGCTGGTCCACCTGCCCGACGACGACCCCACGGCTGGTAGGAATATTCAGCCTCACTTTAGGATAAAAACTTAAAAATAAAAAGTTCATAAAGTTTTTCAGCATAAAAACATATCACACACACAAAGCTCAAAATGTGGGCTTATAGCAGTAAGGTGTGAAGGATGATGTGAGATTTGAGAGTCTTGTGTCCCACCCCTCCACAGTTTCCTGTACGTTCAGCTGTACAATGAAGTACCTTGTCAGAGACTGCGACCCGAACACAGGAGAGCCTGACGACGACGGATATGATGACGAATATGTGGTATGTAAACGCATCCATCAAAACAAGAATACGTCTTCCATAATGTCATTTATATTTATTGTTTTATTCTTTTTTGTCTGCTTGGATCCGTCTAATCTGTTTCTCCTCTCTCTGCTCTGCTGCAGTTGGAGGACCTGGAGGTAACAGTTGCAGACCACATTCAGAAGGTCCTTAAACCAAACTTCGGTGCAGCGTGGGAAGAGGTCGGAGATGAGTTTGAGAAAGAAGAGACGTTTGCCCTGGCGTCAGTACGGACCCTTGACGGTACGCTGAAATACTGGACCTCACATTTAAAGCCTGTTTGTCCTCAGATGATGTTTGCAGAGCTCAGTTTAATGAAGTCCTGCATTTTCAGAGATCTTGAGTCACTGACTTTTCTTAGCACGGGTTTACTCTAGTTTTATTAAAAGAGATGGTCAGCTTAATTTTTCTCCGAGTTTGGTTTGTGTTTTTACTTTTAATCATGCATTTGAAATTCTTGAAAAAATTCTCCAGGTACAGTCTTGTGCTGTTTCCAACTTTAAACCTGCTGCTAGAGAGAATTAAAGGCTGAGGGATATGGCCAAAAAAATCATCTTTTTTTTTGCTTAATAGTGATTTTTAGTATATACCTCAATATTTTTACCAAATAAATAATTTCAAAGAACAGAATAATAAAGCTCAATGCAAGGATTGTTTTGATGCAGAAGGCTACGAGGACTTGAGGTTTGTGGCTGCAGCTTTTTTTCAGCCATTTTTCTCAGTCATCATATTGTAGTTTCTGATTCTGATGTAAGAGGTGGAAAAGATTTGACATGCTCAAACTTTTTTAGCCACCTGTTTTGGCATTATCAGCAAAAACATCATTCTGCTGCTCTTCTGAGATCTTCAACAGAAAGAGACAATATTTTTCATTTTACCATCCAGCCTCTATTTAGTCAACTAAATCTATATAAAACTTGTGTCTTCCTTGAAAATGTATTGATATTTTTAAAATGTGTTATGTCTCCCAGGCTTGATTCCAGTAGACAATCTATTCTTGTTTTGGCTGTATTTAGATACAACCAAGAGGGGCATAGTTCAACTTTTGTGATGTAGCAACAAGATGTGCTGTAATACTGAACTTATGTGTAAATGTCACCAGTAGTTCGCCCCCATTCCTCAAGTATGAAGTGAAATTCCTTTGTGTTAATGACTGCAAGCAGCTGCTTTTGAAAGTTTAAATCAGTAACTGGACCATTGTTCATGTCTGTTTTGTTTATTTCTTTAATTGTGCAGAGGCGGTGGGTAACATCATCAGCTTCTTGGGAATGCAGCCATGTGAACGCTCGGACAAAGTTCCCGAAAACAAAAACTCGCACGTCCTCTTCCTGGCAGGTGGGTGTTTTGATTTTTAAGATGACGGTGGTTAAATCTAGGATGATCATTTTTATAAGACAGGCTTCCACTAAGATGCTTTTTCTTGTAAATCAGCACTGATGTAGGATAGTGTGATATAAAAGCAAAATGTTTTTAAGATTGTTTATCTTGTAAAACAGCTGCAGAAGAAAAATTTCAAACACAAATACAATATGTTTTTAATTATTTGATTGATTTTGGTGTTTTTCATTGTATACAAGCCAAAAAATGAACAAAATGAAAGGTGTATGATTCTGAAGTCTGACAGAAAAAATAGATTCATAAGGAAAATAAAAAATCTGACTGATGTTATGATCAGCCTTGTACAGTTTTGAGGGATGTACATCTAAATTTTTGGGAATGTTTTAATACAGGGATGGGGAACTTAATTACTACGAGGGCCACAATAACGATGTCTTTATTGCCAAAGGGACAAATAGTTGCTAGAATTAGGAAACTGCACCATAACGTTTCCTAATTCTAGCAAGTATCATGCATCCCTACTTTATATTAAGTAATATGAACCAACTTGTAGCCTTAAAGTTTGTTTTAATCAACATTTGTATATCTAAACTCAAATTCAAGAAGCAATACCCGGTCTTTATGAGCTGAACACAATTCAAACCTCTTGGTATTACCTGGTTATTAAATTGAATCTTACTTACATGTTTGTTGTTTTTATGGATGCATCCAGCAGTGCATAAAAGGAATTTAACAGAAAAATGATAATATTCTGGTCTTGATAATGTTAACAAGACCAAATATTTATTGTATTATAGTGTAAAATAGCTATATTATTACAGTATATTTTCTTTACATTTCTCTTGCTTGCATTCAGCAGAAGAAACATTTTTTAAATTGCTTTTTCTATTTTTTAATGGGAGTTTAGTCATGTTTTCTTCATCTGTATACATCATTTGATATTTCAAATTGACTCATTGGCTCACAAATTGGCTGCATTAAGGGAGTAGGGGGTCCTTATGTGGCCTGTGGGCTGCCAGTTGCCTGCCTGCTTTAATATATGGCTTCCTCTACTAAATACTAGAAAGCACTTGGAGAGTGCAAACCTCCGTCAAGGTAGCTCACATATTGCTGCTACATCTATAAGCAAAGGTTCCATGATAAAGTTACCATCATAATATGATTCCTTGACCCTGAAAACACATACCTAGCACTTGAAATCATGTTGCTATTATTAGTTAGACAGTTATCGATCAAAAATTATTGTTAACTAATGCCAGGTGTCTGGATCAGCACCAAAATCTAATCATTTTTAATTTGGGCCGTTGCCAACATCTCCTGAAAATTTCTGCAAAATCTGTCAAGTAGTTCTTATGTCACCTTGCTAACAAACAGACCAAAAACATAACCTTCTTGGCGGAGGTAGTAAATATTATGCCTGGATACATTCTACACGTTGCAAATAAATAAAAAAACACCATTATCTCCTTTGTTGGCTAACTTCACTTTTTTTCCATTCAGGTGTATTTCGTGGAGGTCATGACGTTCTGGTCCGTGCTCGCCTAGCGCTGGCTGACGGTGTCACCATGCAGGTCACAGTTCGCAGCACTGAGGAGACGGTGGTTGACGTCATCCTCGCCTCTGTGGGCTAAAACGATCACTGCTGCTTCGTGCCAACACAACCAGGAAACCCTTCTCTCTGCACGACAAACTGCTCTTAATGTCTTCACAGCTCTAAAACTTAATGTATAATGAGCCTAAAGTACGTTTTATTATTTCTAGTATATAAACTAAATCGTGTTTCTTTTTACTGTTGATGGTCCTCATGTTTTCTTCAGTGAGAATATTCTTCTGTCTAATCTTCAATAAATCCTGACTGTCAATCTGGATTTACTTCAAGGAGATTTTTTTTTTTTTTACAAAACTAGTTTTATTTGAAGAAAAGTCGACATTTATTTTCATTGACATCAAGAAAAATGTAGAAAATCATATCAAAAGTCATTCAGAGTGCAGCTGATTGCAGGACAAAACAGAACATGGAGAGAATTACGTTCAAAAATCACAAACTTTTAGAAATCATGCTTCCTCTGAGGGCTCTGAAAATAACACTGCCACCTTCAGGTCAGTCAGTTAGTTGCATTAAGTTGAATAAAATTTGTTCCTAGCTCAAAATTGATGCCTTCAAATGTCACTCATTGACATTTGAACAGTTAATGCTGGTTAATTAGTGCATGTTGAAACCTTAAAAGCGATGAAACAGCTCCCCTTTACAATCAGGAAAAGGTTGTTTGGCACTCTGAGTGTTTCAGTCACAAACAGCTTCTGAGCTCTTCCTCGAAACAGGTGGTGTTTGGATGTCCCTTTAGAAAGAGTGGATAAAGTTGAAGTATGCGTTCAAGAAGCCTGTGGGATCTTCCAGTTGAGGATAGTGACTGATGTGTTCATCCAAAATGGTGATAGTCGACCTCTGGACCAGCTGCCTGCAGAGACAAGATCACATATTAAAGAGGCAGTAAAAACAAAATGATACAGATTCTCAATCGGAGAGTTTCAGGTGCTTTCAGGTTCGATTCTTTCCCAGACAGACGACTGAAATATATTGAACTGATCTGGCGTGTCAGGTTAGGATTTTTTAACAGTGTGAAAGAGGTTGGTTTTACACATTTTTCACAAAAATAATGTTGGAAATGAGTTGTTGGATGTTTGCACTCACTGAACACTTCTAGTTTCATTGAGTTCAGTGTTAATTTTGGTACCCATGTTGTATTAAGTTTTACTTTTGGGAAAGGTATGTAGTTAAGAGTCATTTTTGCTCCTTCAAGTTTCACTTGAGTTTCATCAAAATTGATATTTCGAACTTGTAAAAGTTCGAAAAAGTGCTCAAAAATGTCAGAAAAAAAGCAATATGTTAGCAGGTTGGATGTTGCAAAGCCTGACCTGAGGTAAAAAGGCTTTAAGTCGATTTTTGGGCCAAATATGATCATACCGTCTGCACTAGCATGTTTTTCAGCCTGTTTTACACCCAAAAAGTCATGTTTGAGCATATTTTTTTTTGGGATCCAACGTGGCAAAAAAGTCATATGTTAGCCTTAGCATTTTTTCAAATCCTGAGCTGAGAGAAAAAGGCTAATAAGTCCATTTTTAAGCCAAATATGACCAAACCGTCTGCACTAGCATGTTTTTCGGCCTGTTTTACATACATAAAGTCATGTTTGAGCATATTTTTTTTCAGGGTCCAACGTGGCAAAAAAGTCATATGTTAGCCTTAGTATTTGTTCAAATCCTGGGCTGAGAGAAAAAGGCTAATAAGTCCACCAAACCGTCTGCACTGGCATGTTTTTTGGCCTGTTTTACATACAAAAAGTCATGTTTGAGCATATTTTTTTTCAGGGTCCAACGTGGCAAAAAAGTCATATGTTAGCCTTAGTATTTGTTCAAATCCTGGGCTGAGAGAAAAAGGCTAATAAGTCCATTTTTAAGCCAAATATGACCAAACCGTCTGCACTAGCATGTTTTTTGGCCTGTTTTACATACAAAGAGTCATGTTTGAGCATATTTTTTTTTTTCGGGGTCTGAAATGGGAAAACAGTCATATGTTAGCCTTAGTGTTTTTTCAAATCCTGAGCTGAGAGAAAAAGGCTAATAAGTCCATTTTTAAGCCAAATATGACCAAACCTTCTGCACCAGCATGTTTTTCGGCCTGTTTTACACCCAAAAAGTCATGTTTGAGCATATTTCTTTTCGGGGTCTGAAATGGCAAAACAGTCATATGTTAGCCTTCGTGTTTTTTCAAATCCTGAGCTGAGAGAAAAAGGTTGTTAAGTCCATTTTTAAGCCAAATATGACCAAATTGTCTGCACTAGCATGTTTTTCGGCCTGTTTTACATAGAAAAAGTCATGTTTGAGCATATTTTTTTTCGGGGTCTGAAATGGGAAAACAGTCATATGTTAGCCTTAGTGTTTTTTCAAATCCTGAGCTGAGAGAAAAAGGCTAATAAGTCCATTTTTAAGCCAAATATGACCAAACCGTCTGCACTAGCATGTTTTTCGGCCTGTATTACTCCCAAAAAGTCATGTTTGAGCATTTTTTTTTCGGGGTCCGAAATGGAAAAAAGTCATATGTTAGCCTTAGTGTTTTTTCAAATACTCAGCTGAGAGAAAAAGGCTAATAAGTCCGTTTTTAAGCCAAATATGACCAAACTGTCTGCACTAGCATGTTCTCCGTCCTGTTTTACACCCAAAAAATTATGTTTGAGCATATTTTTTTTCGGGGTCTGAAATGGCAAAAAAGTCATATGTTAGCCTTAGTGTTTTTTCAAATCCTGAGCTGAGAGAAAAAGGGTAATAAGTCCATTTTTAAGCCAAATACGACCAAACCGTCTGCACTAACATGGTTTTCGGCCTGTTTTAAATACAGAAAGTCGTGTTTGAGCATATTTTTTTTCGGGGTCTGAAATGGCAAAACAGTCATATGTTAGCCTTAGTGTTTTTTCAAATTCTGAACTGAGAGAAAAAGGCTAATAAGTCCATTTTTAAGCCAAATATGACCAAACCCTCTGCACTAGCATGTTTTTCGGCCTGTTTTACACCCAAAAAGTCATGTTTGAGCATATTTTTTTTCGGGGTCTGAAATGGCAAAACAGTCATATGTTAGCCTTAGTGTTTGTTCAAATCCTGAGCTGAGAGAAAAAGGGTAATAAGTCCATTTTTAAGCCAAATATGACCAAACTGTCTGCACTAGCATGTTTTTTGGCCTGTTTTACGTACAAAAAGTCGTGTTTGAGCATATTTTTTTTCGGGGTCCAACTCGGCAAAACAGTCATATGTTAGCCTTAGTGTTTTTTCAAATTCTGAACTGAGAGAAAAAGGCTAATAAGTCCATTTTTAAGCCAAATATGACCAAACCGTCTGCTCTAACATGGTTTTCGGCCTGTTTTAAATCCAAAAAGTCATGTTTGAGCATATTTTTTTTCAGGGTCCAACGTGGCAAAAAAGTCATATGTTAGCCTTAGTGTTTTTTCAAATCCTGAGCTAAGAGAAAAAGGCTAATAAGTTCATTTTTAAGCCAAATATGACCAAACCTTCTACACCAGCATGTTTTTCGGCCTGTTTTACATACAAAAAGTCATGTTTGAGCATATTTTTTTTCGGGGTCTGAAATGGGAAAACAGTCATATGTTAGCCTTAGTGTTTTTTCAAATCCTGAGCTGAGAGAAAAAGGCTAATAAGTCCATTTTTAAGCCAAATATGACCAAACTGTCTGCACTAGCATGTTTTTTGGCCTGTTTTACGTACAAAAAGTCATGTTTGAGCATATTTTTTTTCGGGGTCCAACGCGGCAAAAAAGTCATATGTTAGCCTTAGTGTTTTTTCAAATTCTGAACTGAGAGAAAAAGGCTAATAAGTCCATTTTTAAGCCAAATATGACCAAACCTTCTACACCAGCATGTTTTTCGGCCTGTTTTACACCCAAAAAGTCATGTTTGAGCATATTTTTTTTCGGGGTCTGAAATGGGAAAACAGTCATATGTTAGCCTTAGTGTTTTATCAAATTCTGAGCTGAGAGAAAAAGGCTAATAAGTCCATTTTTAAGCCAAATATGACCAAACCTTCTGCACCAGCATGTTTTTCGGCCTGTTTTACACCCAAAAAGTCATGTTTGAGCATATTTTTTTTCGGGGTCTGAAATGGGAAAACAGTCATATGTTAGCCTTAGTGTTTTTTTCAAATCCTGAGCTGAGAGAAAAAGGCTAATAAGTCCATTTTTAAGCCAAATATGACCAAACCTTCTGCACCAAGCATGTTTTTTCGGCCTGTTTTACATACAACAAGTCAAGTTTGAGCATATTTTTTTGGGGGGTCAAGAATGGTAAAAAAGTCATATGTTAGCCTTAGTGTTTTTTCAAATCCTGAGCTGAGAGAAAAAAGGCTAATAAGTCCATTTTTAAGCCAAATATGACCAAACCGTCTGCACTAGCATGTTTTTTGGCCTGTTTTACATACAAAAAGTCATGTTTGAGCATATTTTTTTCGGGGTCGGGATTGGAAAAAAAGTCATATGTTAGCCTTAGTGTTTTTTCAAATCCTGAGCTGAGAGAAAAAGGCTAATAAGTCCATTTTTAAGCCAAATATGACCAAACCGTCTGCACTAGCATGTTTTTCGGCCTGTTTTACATACAAAAAGTCATGTTTGAGCATATTTTTTTTCGGGGTCTGAATGGAAAAAAAGTCATATGTTAGCCTTAGTGTTTTTTCAAATCCTGAGCTGAGAGAAAAAGGCTAATAAGTCCATTTTTAAGCCAAATATGACCAAACCGTCTGCACTAGCATGTTTTTCGGCCTGTTTTACACACAAAAAGTCATGTTTGAGCATATTTTTTTTCGGGGTCGGAAATGGAAAAAAGTCATATGTTAGCCTTAGTGTTTTTTCAAATCCTGAGCTGAGAGAAAAAGGCTAATAAGTCCATTTTTAAGCCAAATATGACCAAACCGTCTGCACTAGCATGTTTTTTGGCCTGTTTTACATACAAAAAGTCATGTTTGAGCATATTTTTTTTCGGGGTCCGGATTGGAAAAAAAGTCATATGTTAGCCTTAGTGTTTTTTCAAATCCTGAGCTGAGAGAAAAAGGCTAATAAGTCCATTTTTAAGCCAAATATGACCAAACCGTCTGCACTAGCATGTTTTTTGGCCTGTTTTACATACAAAAAGTCATGTTTGAGCATATTTTTTTTCGGGGTCCGGAATGGAAAAAAAGTCATATGTTAGCCTTAGTGTTTTTTCAAATCCTGAGCTGAGAGAAAAAGGCTAATAAAACTATTTTTAAGCCAAATATGACCAAACCGTCTGCACTAGCATGTTTTTCGGCCTGTTTTACATCCAAAAAGTCATGTTTGAGCATATTTTTTTTCGGGGTCCAGAATGGAAAAAAAGTCATATGTTAGCCTTAGTGTTTTTTCAAATCCTGAGCTGAGAGAAAAAGGCTAATAAGTCCATTTTTAAGCCAAATATGACCAAACCGTCTGCACCAGCATGTTTTTCAGCCTGTTTTACACCCAAAAAAATATGTTTGAGCATATTTTTTTTCGGGGTCTGAAATGGCAAAACAGTCATATGTTAGCCTTAGTGTTTTTTCAAATTCTGAACTGAGAGAAAAAGGCTAATAAGTCCATTTTTAAGCCAAATATGACCAAACCGTCTGCTCTAACATGTTTTTCGGCCTGTTTTAAATCCAAAAAGTCATGTTTGAGCATATTTTTTTCAGGGTCCAACGTGGCAAAAAAGTCATATGTTAGCCTTAGTGTTTTTTCAAATCCTGAGCTGAGAGAAAAAGGCTAATAAGTTCATTTTTAAGCCAAATATGACCAAACCTTCTACACCAGCATGTTTTTTGGCCTGTTTTACATCCAAAAAGTCATGTTTGAGCATATTTTTTTTTTCGGGGTCCAAAATGGAAAAAAGTCATATGTTAGCCTTAGTGTTTTTTCAAATCCTGAGCTGAGAGAAAAAGGCTAATAAGTCCATTTTTAAGCCAAATATGACCAAACCGTCTGCACTAGCATGTTTTTCGGCCTGTTTTACATACCAACAAGTCATGTTTGAGCATATTTTTTTTCGGGGTCGGGAATGGAAAAAAAGTCATATGTTAGCCTTAGTGTTTTTTCAAATCCTGAGCTGAGAGAAAAAGGCTAATAAGTCCATTTTTAAGCCAAATATGACCAAACCGTCTGCACTAGCATGTTTTTCGGCCTGTTTTACATACAAAAAGTCATGTTTGAGCATATTTTTTTTCGGGGTCGGGAATTGGAAAAAAAGTCATATGTTAGCCTTAGTGTTTTTTCAAATCCTGAGCTGAGAGAAAAAGGCTAATAAGTCCATTTTTAAGCCAAATATGACCAAACCGTCTGCACTAGCATGTTTTTCGGCCTGTTTTACATACAAAAAGTCATGTTTGAGCATATTTTTTTCGGGGTCGGGAATGGAAAAAAAGTCATATGTTAGCCTTAGTGTTTTTTCAAATCCTGAGCTGAGAGAAAAAGGCTAATAAGTCCATTTTTAAGCCAAATATGACCAAACCTGTCTGCACTAGCATGTTTTTTCGGCCTGTTTTACATACAAAAAGTCATGTTTGAGCATATTTTTTTTCAGGGTCGGGATTGGAAAAAAAGTCATATGTTAGCCTTAGTGTTTTTTCAAATCCTGAGCTGAGAGAAAAAGGCTAATAAGTCCATTTTTAAGCCAAATATGACCAAACCGTCTGCTCTAGCATGTTTTTTCGGCCTGTTTTACATACAAAAAGTCATGTTTGAGCATATTTTTTTTCGGGGTCGGGAATGGAAAAAAAGTCATATGTTAGCCTTAGTGTTTTTTCAAATCCTGAGCTGAGAGAAAAAGGCTAATAAGTCCATTTTTAAGCCAAATATGACCAAACCGTCTGCACTAGCATGTTTTTCGGCCTGTTTTACATACAAAAAGTCATGTTTGAGCATATTTTTTTGGGGGGTCAAGAATGGTAAAAAAGTCATATGTTAGCCTTAGTGTTTTTTCAAATCCTGAGCTGAGAGAAAAAGGCTAATAAGTCCATTTTTAAGCCAAATATGACCAAACCTGTCTGCACTAGCATGTTTTTTGGCCTGTTTTACATACAAAAAGTCATGTTTGAGCATATTTTTTTTCGGGGTCCGGAATGGAAAAAAAGTCATATGTTAGCCTTAGTGTTTTTTCAAATCCTGAGCTGAGAGAAAAAGGCTAATAAGTCCATTTTTAAGCCAAATATGACCAAACCGTCTGCACTAGCATGTTTTTCGGCCTGTTCTACACCCAAAAAGTTAAGTTTGAGCATATTTTTTTTCGGGGTCGGGAATGGAATAAAGGTCATATGTTAGCCTTAGTGTTTTTTCAAATCCTGAGCTGAGAGAAAAAGGCTAATAAGTCCATTTTTAAGCCAAAGTATGACCAAACCTTCTGCACCTAGCATGTTTTTCGGCCTGTTTTACACCCAAAAAGTCATGTTTGAGCATATTTTTTTTCGGGGTCTGAATGGAAAACAGTCATATGTTAGCCTTAGTGTTTTTTCAAATCCTGAGCTGAGAGAAAAAGGCTAATAAGTCCATTTTTAAGCCAAATATGACCAAACCGTCTGCACTAGCATGTTTTTTGGCCTGTTTTACATACAAAAAGTCATGTTTGAGCATATTTTTTTTCGGGGTCCGAAATGGCAAAACAGTCATATGTTAGCCTTAGTGTTTTTTCAAATCCTGAGCTGAGAGAAAAAGGCTAATAAGTCCATTTTTAAGCCAAATATGACCAAACCGTCTGCACTAGCATGTTTTTCGGCCTGTTTTACTCCCAAAAAGTCATGTTTGAGCATATTTTTTTTCGGAGTCCAACATGGCAAAAAAGTCATATGTTAGCCTTAGTGTTTTTTCAAATCCTGAGCTGAGAGAAAAAGGCTAATAAGTCCATTTTTAAGCCAAATATGACCAAACCGTCTGCCCTAGCATGTTTTTCGGCCTGTTTTACATAGAAAAAGTCGTGTTTGAGCATATTTTTTTTCGGGGTCAAAAATGGCAAAAAAGTCATATGTTAGCCTTAGTGTTTGTTCAAATCCTGAGCTGAGAGAAAAAGGCTAATAAGTCCATTTTTAAGCCAAATATGACCAAACCGTCTGCACTAGCATGTTTTTCGGCCTGTTTTACACCCAAAAAGTCATGTTTGAGCATATTTTTTTTCGGGGTCTGAAATGGCAAAACAGTCATATGTTAGCCTTAGTGTTTTTTCAAATCCTGAGCTGAGAGAAAAAGGCTAATAAGTCCATTTTTAAGCCAAATATGACCAAACCTTCTACACCAGCATGTTTTTCGGCCTGTTTTACACCCAAAAAATTATGTTTGAGCATATTTTTTTTCGGGGTCTGAAATGGCAAAAAAGTCATATGTTAGCCTTAGTATTTGTTCAAATCCTGGGCTGAGAGAAAAAGGCTAATAAGTCCATTTTTAAGCCGAATATGACCAAACCGTCTGCGCTAGCATGTTTTTCGGCCTGTTTTACACCCAAAAAATTATGTTTGAGCATATTTTTTTTCGGGGTCTGAAATGGCAAAACAGTCATATGTTAGCTTTAGTGTTTTTTCAAATCCTGAGCTGAGAGAAAAAGGCTAATAAGTCCATTTTTAAGCCAAATATGACCAAACCGTCTGCCCTAGCATGTTTTTCGGCCTGTTTTACATAGAAAAAGTCGTGTTTGAGCATATTTTTTTTCGGGGTCTGAAATGGCAAAACAGTCATATGTTAGCCTTAGTGTTTTTTCAAATTCTGAACTGAGAGAAAAAGGCTAATAAGTCCATTTTTAAGCCAAATATGACCAAACCTTCTACACCAGCATGTTTTTCGGCCTGTTTTACACCCAAAAAATATGTTTGAGCATATTTTTTTTCGGGGTCTGAAATGGGAAAACAGTCATATGTTAGCCTTAGTGTTTTTTCAAATCCTGAGCTGAGAGAAAAAGGCTAATAAGTCCATTTTTAAGCCAAATATGACCAAACCTTCTGCACCAGCATGTTTTTCGGCCTGTTTTACACCCAAAAAGTCATGTTTGAGCATATTTTTTTTTGGGGTCTGAAATTGGAAAAAAGTCATATGTTAACCTTAGTGTTTTTTCAAATCCTGAGCTGAGAGAAAAAGGCTAATAAGTCCATTTTTAAGCCAAATATGACCAAACCGTCTGCACTAGTATGTTTTTTGGCCTGTTTTACATACAAAAAGTCATGTTTGAGCATATTTTTTTTCGGGGTCCAAAATGGCAAAACAGTCATATGTTAGCCTTAGTGTTTTTTCAAATCCTGAGCTGAGAGAAAAAGGCTAATAAGTCCATTTTTAAGCCAAATATGACCAAACCGTCTGCACTAGCATGTTCTCTGTCCTGTTTTACATACAAAAAGTCATGTTTGAGCATATTTTTTTTCAGGGTCTGAAATGGCAAAAAAGTCATATGTTAGCCTTAGTGTTTTGTCAAATCCTGAGCTGAGAGAAAGAGGCTTATAAGTCCATTTTTAAGCCAAATATGACCAAAGCGTCTGCACTAGCATGTTTTTCGGCCAGTTTTCCACCCAAAAAGTCATGTTTGAGCATATTTTTTTCGGGGTCCAAAATGGCAAAACAGTCATATGTTAGCCTTAGTGTTTTTTCAAATCCTGAGCTGAGAGAAAAAGGCTAATAAGTCCATTTTTAAGCCAAATATGACCAAACCTTCTGCACCAGCATGTTTTTCGGCCTGTTTTACACCCAAAAAGTCATGTTTGAGCATATTTTTTTTCAGGGTCTGAAATGGGAAAACAGTCATATGTTAGCCTTAGTATTTGTTCAAATCCTGGGCTGAGAGAAAAAGGCTAATAAGTCCATTTTTAAGCCAAATATGACCAAACCGTCTGCACTAGCATGTTTTTCGGCCTGTTTTACATACAAAAAGTCATGTTTGAGCATATTTTTTTTCAGGGTCCAACATGGAAAAAAGTCATATGTTAGCCTTAGTGTTTTGTCAAATCCTGAGCTGAGAGAAAGAGGCTTATAAGTCCATTTTTAAGCCAAATATGACCAAAGCGTCTGCACTAGCATGTTTTTCGGCCAGTTTTACACCCAAAAAGTCATGTTTGAGCATATTTTTTTCGGGGTCCGAAATGGAAAAAAAGTCATATGTTAGCCTTAGTGTTTTTTCAAATCCTGAGCTGAGAGAAAAAGGCTAATAAGTCCATTTTTAAGCCAAATATGACCAAACCCTCTGCACTAGCATGTTTTTCGGCCTGTTTTACACCCAAAAAGTCATGTTTGAGCGTATTTTTTTTCAGGGGTCTGAAATGGGAAAAACAGTCATATGTTAGCCTTAGTGTTTGTTCAAATCCTGAGCTGAGAGAAAAAGGCTAATAAGTCCATTTTTAAGCCAAATATGACCAAACCGTCTGCACTAGCATGTTTTTGGGCCTGTTTTACATACAAAAAGTCATGTTTGAGCATATTTTTTTTCAGGGTCTGAAATGGCAAAACAGTCATATGTTAGCCTTAGTGTTTTTTCAAATCCTGAGCTGAGAGAAAAAGGCTAATAAGTCCATTTTTAAGCCAAATATGACCAAACCGTCTACACCAGCATGTTTTTCGGCCTGTTTTACATACAAAAAGTCATGTTTGAGCATATTTTTTGTCGGGGTCTGAAATGGCAAAAAAGTCATATGTTACCCTTAGCGTTTTTTCAAATCCTGAGCTGAGAGAAAAAGGCTAATAAGTCCATTTTTAAGCCAAATATGACCAAAGCGTCTGCACCAGCTTGTTTTTCGGCCTGTTTTACACCCAAAAAATTATGTTTGAGCATATTTTTTTTCGGGGTCTGAAATGGCAAAACAGTCATATGTTAGCCTTAGTGTTTTTTCAAATCCTGAGCTGAGAGAAAAAGGCTAATAAGTCCATTTTTAAGCCAAATATGACCAAACCTTCTACACCAGCATGTTTTTCGGCCTGTTTTACACCCAAAAAATTATGTTTGAGCATATTTTTTTTCGGGGTCTGAAATGGCAAAAAAGTCATATGTTAGCCTTAGTATTTTTTCAAATCCTGAGCTGAGAGAAAAAGGCTAATAAGTCCATTTTTAAGCCAAATATGACCAAACCGTCTGCACTAGCATGTTTTTGGGCCTGTTTTACTCCCAAAAAGTCATGTTTGAGCATTTTTTTTTCGGAGTCCAACATGTCAAAAAAGTCATATGTTAGCCTTAGTGTTTTTTCAAATCCTGAGCTGAGAGAAAAAGGCTAATAAGTCCATTTTTAAGCCAAATATGACCAAACCGTCTGCACTAGCATGTTTTTCGGCCTGTTTTACACCCAAAAAGTCATGTTTGAGCATATTTCTTTTCGGGGTCTGAAATGGGAAAAAAGTCATATGTTAGCCTTAGTGTTTTTTCAAATTCCTAGCTGAGAGAAAAAGGCTAATAAGTCCATTTTTAAGCCAAATATGACCAAACCGTCTGCACTAGCATGTTTTTTCGGCCTGTTTTACATACAAAAAAGTCATGTTTGAGCATATTTTTTTTCGGGGTCTGAAATGGGAAAACAGTCATATGTTAGCCTTAGTGTTTTTTCAAATCCTGAGCTGAGAGAAAAAGGCTAATAAGTCCATTTTTAAGCCAAATATGACCAAACCTTCTGCACTAGCATGTTTTTCGGCCTGTTTTACACCCAAAAAGTCATGTTTGAGCATATTTTTTTTCTGGGTCTGAAATCGAAAAAAAAAGTCATATGTTAACCTTAGTGTTTTTTCAAATCCTGAGCTGAGAGAAAAAGGCTAATAAGTCCATTTTTAAGCCAAATATGACCAAACCGTCTGCACTAGCATGTTTTTTGGCCTGTTTTACATACAAAAAGTCATGTTTGAGCATATTTTTTTTCGGGGTCTGAATTGGAAAAAAGTCATATGTTAGCCTTAGTGTTTTTTCAAATCCTGAGCTGAGAGAAAAAGGCTAATAAGTCCATTTTTAAGCCAAATATGACCAAACCGTCTGCACTAGTATGTTTTTTGGCCTGTTTTACATACAAAAAGTCATGTTTGAGCATATTTTTTTTCGGGGTCCAAAATGGCAAAACAGTCATATGTTAGCCTTAGTGTTTTTTCAAATCCTGAGCTGAGAGAAAAAGGCTAATAAGTCCATTTTTAAGCCAAATATGACCAAACCGTCTGCACTAGCATGTTCTCTGTCCTGTTTTACATACAAAAAGTCATGTTTGAGCATATTTTTTTTCCGGGTCCAACATGTCAAAAAAGTCATATGTTAGCCTTAGTGTTTTGTCAAATCCTGAGCTGAGAGAAAGAGGCTTATAAGTCCATTTTTAAGCCAAATATGACCAAAGCGTCTGCACTAGCATGTTTTTCGGCCAGTTTTCCACCCAAAAAGTCATGTTTGAGCATATTTTTTTCGGGGTCCAAAATGGCAAAACAGTCATATGTTAGCCTTAGTGTTTTTTCAAATCCTGAGCTGAGAGAAAAAGGCTAATAAGTCCATTTTTAAGCCAAATATGACCAAACCGTCTGCACTAGCATGTTCTCTGTCCTGTTTTACACCCAAAAAGTCATGTTTGAGCATATTTTTTTTCAGGGTCTGAAATGGGAAAACAGTCATATGTTAGCCTTAGTATTTGTTCAAATCCTGGGCTGAGAGAAAAAGGCTAATAAGTCCATTTTTAAGCCAAATATGACCAAACCGTCTGCACTAGCATGTTTTTCGACCTGTTTTACATACAAAAAGTCATGTTTGAGCATATTTTTTTTCAGGGTCCAACATGGCAAAAAAGTCATATGTTAGCCTTAGTGTTTTGTCAAATCCTGAGCTGAGAGAAAAAGGCTTATAAGTCCATTTTTAAGCCAAATATGACCAAAGCGTCTGCACCAGCATGTTTTTCGGCCTGTTTTACA